>CAJQUW010011259.1:0-68989 GCA_907163375.1 Prostheceraeus crozeri | reverse complement strand
GTAATGAAAGTCTTCATGAAAAAATCGCGATATTATTCGAGCTTTCTTAGCTGAAATTTCATGTTTTTAATTCATTTTTCACTGGCATGGTTTTATAATTCAATAAAATTCATGTTTCATTTCTTGAATCTGAATGGTGATGTGGAACCATTCATACCATTTACATCTTTCAAATTTGAATGAAGTCATTGTCTTTGATTATGAGATTTTGCTGTGCCAGTGGCAGGTTGCGTGTGATAATAAAAATCTTAGCTGCGTTGTTAGTCGATTTCTGAAAGTCACTGCAAAGCCTGTATTCGAAATTTTTGTATTGCAATCCTGTATCATGAAAATGATCATCAAGTTACTACTTATAAACTAAACCAATCAGGAAAGAGGGTGAGAACGTACTTCGCTGATCCTGTATTCTGCGTCATCAACAGTATTCGTGAAGGTGATGGTAATGGCTAACCTCTGTTCAGGTAAGAGCATGAATTACGTAACTATTTCAACTAAACATGTTATTTTAAATACATGTAGTCTATCAGTAACATAATGCATTGCATTCTTGCATACGTGTGTGAGCATGTTTAATTGATAACCTGAAATTTTATCCTAAAAGCAAACACACAACTCTAAGTGATCATAATTTCTAATATAGTATATCACTCATGCATTGTAAGGTGCTATATACAATACCGGGATCCCGGGACTTTTCTATTTTATACGAGATTCCAGTGTAAAGGATCCCTGGAGACATAAAGTGAGCTGCATACCTATAGAAATGCAGTTAGGATCACATAATCTAATAATCTATACAATCTTAAGTGCGGCGATTTAAATCGATAGAAATAAAAAATCGATTCAAACGAAAAAATTCGAAGTCGACCAAAATCATCAAAAATTGAAATTATTTCGATCGATTTTATATGGGCGTAATTCTTAGTATTCGTCTTCGAAAAAGTAAGCAAATGATATGACGAGAGCAATGATGTGAATACTTAAGCATGAATCACTACCTATGACTTAGAAATTTGCACCAGTCTGTGCTTAACACTGCTAATTATTGTTATCGCGTGGCAAATACATGTACAGTTGCACACTGTATTTTGCTGTATGGTATTGCGAAATGCAACATGGTCGTGAACATGCCGCACACAGGTTAACTGTGGAATACTTTATCTGTGCGTGGTTCTCTCTTTCTCCCACACGCACACACACACACCGAGCCTGTGTGTGTCAGCCGAGGATTGCATGAATCAATTTCTCAGAAATGGATTCAGGCACTCCTCGGTCAACACACACAATTATTTCCATGACATCACAATATGCCATCGGTGATCTTGCTCGCCAACTCATTAAGATCAAGAAGAACTTTAAGCTGTTGAAAAGCCGCCGCTAAATAGAATATACATTCTGTATGATTTACTGGAATTCCGTATATTCTTTCATCTAGATTTTAGGCCTGTGAAACACACAGAGTACTGTATATCAACATACATTGTTATCATAATTTCTGATGCGAAGTCCTGCATAGGCCCACTTTTCAATAATTAAGATCAAAGCAAAAAATGGACTTAAGAAAAGTCAATCGAAATTAAATAGAAAATCGATTCAAAAATCGATCGAAATTGAAACCTAAAAATCGCCGCACCTTAATACATTCTGACGTTGGTAAATGGTACAGACCGAAATTCCTAATCTCTAAAGTATTATCAGATCACGCAAACTGATATCGCGAAATATGATAATTCGTGTATGATGCTTTCTATAGTCCTAGATAAACTATGCACATAAAGATAGACTATGCACTAGTAGGACTATACACATAAAAGAACATGTTTTCTTTACAGTCATGGAGCCAAATCCAACCACATACGTGAAAAATCGCTATAAAAACCGGTTTGACGCAATCGGATACCGCTGCGAACTTTTGGAAGTTGAAGGTCAGTTTCAAAAGCACTATTCTTTTATAAAACACATGGCAGTTCTGATGATTGATTTTTGTTATAGGTGTGTCCAAGAAAGAAACGAAGGGTCAAATGAGAACGTATGGTACGTGTCCAGATTGCAGGAGGCAATTTTCATCAAAATATATAAAGAAACATCTGACACACCACAATTGGCCTGAAAAGAGAATTATTGAATTTTGTGGATCAATATATAAAAGCAAATCAAAGTCTGGCGCTCAAGAGTGTCCGGCCTGCTCCAAAATAGTAAGTCATTCAAGATTTCAATAACAACATATAACAAATTAAGAAGCTTTCCAGGGAGTATTTCAATGTTTTTTTAATAGTCCGTCAAGAAGATACTAAATAATCAGCAGCTCCTTGAGTTTCAGTTATACGTACATTCCATTTGATTGTATAATTTAAGTAGTGTTATGATTGACTTGAAGTTATAATAGTGTTTCATTTCTATTATTGAATCAAGAGCCATATCAAGCCCTAAATCGTAAGTAGAACGTTTAGAACGTTATCTTTGATTAACTTGCTATTTCCAGGTCTGCGACCTTCGTCACCACAGACGCAGATGCAAAAAAAAGATGGAATACACTAGTAATTGTCAACCGAGGGAACTTGAGGATGACTTGGTAAATATGTTTTTATATATTCGTACTCATATTCTTCCTTTCATTTGATACTTTTAGTGATCTTCGTTTTTGCTTTTACGATTAGCGTATAGCATGTCTTTAACTTATTTTTCTAATAGATTCAAGTAAAGGTTCAAATTTTAAAGATTGCTCATGGTTGTTCTTTTATGTTATTTCTGCAGACGGATCCCGTGGAAAATATTATCAAAAACGACCTACGCAACAGATATGGAGAAACGAACGAATTCATATCAAAAGCACGATTTAACAAATCTGATGAAGACACAAAGAATGAACGTCTGCTTATTTCATATATAACTAGCTATTACACAAGTGTACACAGCAAAGCGAAAGATCCGAACAGTACCTCAGTCAGACAGCTGATTAGTAGTATGAAGTCTCGACTTAACAAGGTAAGTGCAATAAGTTCTAAAGTTAGATTTGATAGATTTTTAAAGATGCATGTAATGCAGTGGCCAACGTTATTACTCGATACTTATTTGTTATTGCATCGCTATTCATCTTATTACTAGACCTACATTGTACAATGTAGAGATGGATCCATTTTGGTTTTAAGTAGTTTTGTAGCTCATGAAACGTGTCTGAACTAGAATTATTATCATTTAAACGCTTCTTTGATTTACAAATGGCAGTCATTTTAGGCCGTTTCCCAGGTATACGGGAGTTAATGGACGCTCAGTTGTTCCTGAACAAAGAGCTTGATAAAGATCTGAAACCCTCTAGCAAGATGAAATACGCATCTGATTTTATCTCAGTAGGTAGGCGAAACAGAAGTTAAAGTGTTTGCTATTGTTCACTGTTTTATTCATATTGTTTTTTGTTATATCCAAGTTCATTGCAATTATTGACACATTCAGTAATCTGCCCATGAGCCGATACTTATTCAAATTTTTCAGGTGATGCGATTATATGGAATAAGAAGACCTTTACCGACTCGGAGCGAGGGTCTTTCTTCAATGACGTCGGCATCGAAGCCATCAGAGACGCACAATCTGAAATACGGAAAGCGAAATCTCGGTTTTTTGCTGAAAAAAGTGGCCTTGATGTAAGTAATCTTAATCAAGTCGACGAATTATAACTTGTTTGCATATCTATAAATCGTTTCCGTTGGTTTAAAATATTTTTATTTTTCATTTTAAAATATGAGTTCATGAAAAACATGCCGGAAAGAGATGCAGATGAAATATTGTAGTGTGTATGAAATATTTCGAGTCCCGAAAACGATCTTAACCGAAAAATATTCATTTTATTCATTTGTCGATGCGATACCGATTTTTCGTTCTCAGGCCAGTTCTCAAATCGACAAACATTTGTCGATGGCAACCGAGGCAGAACTTAACGCAATATGGAAGAAAACTGAGGAGTTAATGACTTGCAATGGAGGTGATGATGCGAAATCATTTCGGATGTAAGTGAATGTTTTGAAATTTTACACATAGGTTACTGGTATATATGAAAGTAAAACTTCGAATTTTTGACACCAATTTCTATAAACTACAATGACTTACAAGCCTTGTTATGGGTTGATTGATCAAGCTTACTTTCGAAGCATTTTCGGTGAATTAGAATGTATACCATAAATTTTACTTGAGTTATAAAAGCGTTCATTGATAGAAATACAACCAATATGCTTTTACTTCTAAATAGTTCAATATGAACAAATTTTAAACTTGATGGATTTGCCTTCTTCACGTTTGTTGTTTTCTAGTAGTTTTGTAATGTGACTGCTCAACGCAATTACATGCCTTAAAATCTATATTACTTCTGTATTACTGAGATGTTGCTTTCTATCTTTGCAGCCAAAGAGATTATATGTTGACATGTCTTGCCGCTTTTAATCCGATTCGCCTTATTCCTTTGGAAGATATAACAGTTGGTTCTGTCATGAATCCATTAGAAAAGAGAGATGATTTTGTGAGCCTAAAGATATCTGGCTTCAAACACCAAGGTGAGATATTTCCTCTAAAAATGTAACCTTTTTTATCATAGTTGCGTTATCATTCAACTTCCTGGTATATTTTCTTTAATTTCAACACGCTGTTCATGATATTTTTGGTATTTTTAGGACATCACAAAAAGTTCAAGAAATACGGAGCTCCGGTAATTAATATTTCAAGTGATTTGTTTAATCTCCTCATTCTCTACATCGATAAATTAGCAAGAAGTATTTCAAACCGAAAAGAGGACAAGTTCCAACCACTATTTTGTAAAATGGATGGCGGACCACTTGACGGAATAGGAAATATTATTGCAAATACAGCAGAAAAGGTAAATGCTTATAAATTATATTTGAATATTAATGACAAATTTCATAAATCAATCATAAATTATAATTTGTTTCAAATGCTCTTAGTATTTCTACTGAAACAAAGACCTACTTTTCTAGAAATTAAAAACTATTTAATTAGGTTCTCCTCTTCTCTAATCTAACTTGAGAGTTGAATATTCACATGACGATTCCATGATTTTGAAAGCCATGAAATTATCATACGCTTATTTACATGATTTGAATTTTATGATGCAGAGATATTAATTTATTTCTATTCCTTCAGATATGTGGGCGGAAAATAAAAGCCACGGACTTTCGTAGAGCAAAAACTACAATTGGAAGCAGGGCGGGGATCAACCCAAAAAAAACTTTCGAGAGCAATGCTTCATAGCACCGATGTCGCAGATAAATACTACGACTCGGACATATTAAACAACCAATCATCTATTCGTAAGTATTTTTTATTCCTAGCCAATATCCAAAATTTGTGCTTGAATGCCGGCTTAATCACTATCTCCTTCAAATAATAGATTCATGAATATTAGGACGTGTGATATCACAAGAAAAGATGAGTCTAGGACGATATACCGATGTTTTTTACAGAACACATTTGATTCAGGTACTCACTTTCTTTACCTGTTTCTTGTCTAACAGAATACTTCAATCACGTTTTAAATGAAAGAGTTGGAGAAAAAGAAACTACAAATAACGGAAACGAGGATCTGCCAGCGACATCTTCGTCACCGAAGCAAATTTCAGAGAGACTCGGTAAGCATTGGAGTAAATGTGGTCAAACTCCTCATTTCATTATCGCATTTATTGATTGTTTCAGCAGGAGATCTCAACGACTGTGGTAACCCTCAAACTACGACGACAGATAGTGAATCGAAAAGGCAAAGGAACAAGAGACCCGGTAAGTACTGCAGTAAATGTGGTCAAACTCCTCATTTCATTATCGCATTTATTGATTGTTTCAGCAGGAGATCTCAACGACTGTGGTAACCCTCAAACTACGACGACAGATAGTGAATCGAAAAGGCAAAGGAACAAGAGACCCGGTAAGTATTGCAGTAAATGTGGTCAAACTCCTCATTTCATTATTGCATTTATTGATTGCTTCAGCAGGAGATCTCAACGACTGTTATGCTAACCCTCAAACTACGACGACAGATAGTGAATCGAAAAGGCAAAGGAACAAGAGACCCGGTAAGTATTGCAGTAAATGTGGTAAAACTCCTCATTTCATTATTGCATTTATTGATTGCTTCAGCAGGAGATCTCAACGACTGTTATGCTAACCCTCAAACTACGACGACAGATAGTGAATCGAAAAGGCAAAGGAACAAGAGACCCGGTAAGTATTGCAGTAAATGTGGTAAAACTCCTCATTTCATTATTGCATTTATTGATTGCTTCAGCAGGAGATCTCAACGACTGTTATGCTAACCCTCAAACTACGACGACAGATAGTGAATCGAAAAGGCAAAGGAACAAGAGACCCGGTAAGTATTGCAGTAAATGTGGTAAAACTCCTCATTTCATTATCGCATTTATTGATTGTTTCAGCAGGAGATCTCAACGACTGTGGTAACCCTCAAACTACGACGACAGATAGTGAATCGAAAAGGCAAAGGAACAAGAGACCCGGTAAGTATTGCAGTAAATGTGGTCAAACTCCTCATTTCATTATTGCATTTATTGATTGCTTCAGCAGGAGATCTCAACGACTGTTATGCTAACCCTCAAACTACGACGACAGATAGTGAATCGAAAAGGCAAAGGAACAAGAGACCCGGTAAGTATTGCAGTAAATGTGGTAAAACTCCTCATTTCATTATTGCATTTATTGATTGCTTCAGCAGGAGATCTCAACGACTGTGGTAACCCTCAAACTACGACGACAGATAGTGAATCGAAAAGTCAAAGGAACAAGAGACCCGGTAAGTATTGCAGTAAATGTGGTCAAACTCCTCATTTCATTATTGCATTTATTGATTGCTTCAGCAGGAGATCTCAACGACTGTTATGCTAACCCTCAAACTACGACGACAGATAGTGAATCGAAAAGGCAAAGGAACAAGAGACCCGGTAAGTATTGCAGTAAATGTGTTCAAACTCCTCATTTCATTATTGCATTTATTGATTGCTTCAGCAGGAGATCTCAACGACTGTTATGCTAATCCTCAAACTACGACGACAGATAGTGAATCGAAAAGGCAAAGGAACAAGAGACCCGGTAAGTATTGCAGTAAATGTGGTCAAACTCCTCATTTCATTATCGCATTTATTGATTGTTTCAGCAGGAGATCTCAACGACTGTGATGGTAGCCTTCAAACTACGACGAGTGACATGTGGACACGGCGGAATCCCACACGGGGAGCAAAAATTAGTCATGAACAGTACAAATTTTAAAATTGCCGAAATATGATTATATTGAATAAACCATTCTGAATTGGGTATCGAATTTTGACATTGCGCGAGCTTCTACATAAGCCTTTAAAAATAGACCATTCCAATTTAGATATGCCATTGGAATGATCATACATGATTTAAAGTTAATCGCTGCAAATTGATTCTGTTCAGTTATATCAAGTTAGTCATTATTTGGGATCAAAACAGCAAACATCAAACAGTTAGTACTTATATGTACATTCAACATCTATTGATATTGCTGCCATATTCTTAAGAAAATATTTTTAACGCTAGAAGGGTTACCTACACGAAAACTTAGTTTTTAATTAAAATTTATAGAAAATAGTGAAATTCTCGATAAAAAGCTTGATATTGGCTTTAAATACTCGAGACCATTGTATCAAAAATATAATAACTGAAGTCAGAACTCATAATTTTTCAACTGCAGGGTTTCATTCCTTAAATATATTCTTTTGAAACTAGCTGACTCTTGCTAAATCCATTTTTACAATCTCATTTTCTCGATGCCTATGGCATGAACACACAGAAATCCATATTAAATGAATATGACATCTGTAAATGATCTGCTAGGGCTATATATTCGTGTCATTTCAGCCTTCGTACGGACTTCGTAGCAAGTTTAAAATACAACTATAACACTTGCATGTCCTTGATGGGATCGTACAGTATTCATTGATTTCATATCTGAAAAACACTTAGAATTGTTATATTTGTGGAAATATTTCCTGATACCTCATGTAGGTCTAATTATAATTTTTATTGACTTTAGGCTAACACCACAAATAGTTATAATTTTTGATGACTGGGTCTGACACCACATATAATTATCATGGTTATTTATTTCGACTAACAACACATTTGGTGATAATATTTATTGATTTCATAGCGTCAGGCTAACTCCACGGAGATATTATACTTTGGACTAACAACACGCACATTATAAAAATGCCTAAGTCACCATTAATTGAGCTAACGACACGAGTATTTAGCTAAGTGCACGTCTCATTTAACTACACATGGGCTAACTCCCACTTCGTCGGCTAACGCCATGCATCCAGTTGGGCTAACGCCACGGTCAATATTTTAACAATAATAATAATAACAATAATCCTGAAAACCAGCGATGATGCAAAGTGCAGAATGTGTAAGTCAGCAGATGAGACAGTGTCCCATATACTCACAAGATGCTCAAAACTGGCATCAAAGGAGTACCTCAATCGCCACAATGAAGTTGCCAGAATGATACATAGAGACATCTGCCTACAGTATGACATCAGCGTATCGACAGAGCCATGGAAACACATGCCGATGCCATTAGTTGAAACAGACATGATGAAGATCTTATGGGACTTCAAAATAAGAACCGACAAGAACATTTCAGCAAGGAGGCCCGATATAGTGATAGTAGACAAAGAAGAGAAGATGGGATACATAATCGATATCGCCGTTCCCGAGGATAGAAACATATGCAATAAAGAGCGAGAGAAAATAGCAAAGTACCAAGACCTGAAAATAGAAATACAAAAGCTGTGGAAGATTAAAGCAAAAGTGATACCAGTAGTAGTTGGATCCTTGGGAGCCCACACTGACAACCTAAAGAAGTACCTCTAAGAGATTCCCGGTCGACACCAAGTACCTCAATTACTTAAGGCTGCCCTGCTCGGTAGTGTCTACATCCTCAGACGCACCCTGGATCTCCCTGAGTCCTGGTAGGTTTCCGAGGTCCTGAGTTACAACCGACCATTGTGTGGTCGTGATCCAAAAAAAAACAACAACAACTTTATTGGCACACATCTGCGGTGCGCACAGTACAGAGGCATGAAACAATTACAAACAATGCAGAGTTCATGATACAAAAGAGACAATGAATGAATGAAGCATGATAAGCAGCATGGAGAGAGGAATTATGAACACGTAGAGCAGTACTTGATGAAAGAGTCGAAGAAGCGGACAGTACGGCATCTGGGTTTTTTTGAGGGTGGAAGAATTCCTGTGTTGATCGTATTGGTAATAAAGATAAGACAAAACGATGTCATTAGTTGCGAGGCCTTTCGCCGATTCTTTTCGGGCAACACTTCGGAACGCGTACAATAAAAGAAAAATCAAGTCATTATATACAGTTAAAATGAAAGAAAGGACGGAGTTGAAGTCACTGCCACGGAAGAGCGAGCGTTAATACAGTTTGCTTCTGGACACATAAAACCGGGCGCAATGATGCTATCATTGTCGCTTCGAGAAATGATCGAGAATGATCGTTCTTACTTCTTACAAAAGAAATTTAGTAAAAAATCTTTTCGATCGTGCGAGACGGATCTGCAGCTCCGAGCATCTCAATGCTGAAATAAAGTTTCTCTTTGAAACTTTACGCGATAATGGCTATCCATCCTCATTCATCGAAAAGTACAGCCTGCAAAGGCAAAGAGAAGCTGTTACTGGACCTGAAAAGAAGCCAGCTTACCTGATGGTTCAGTATTTGGGAGAACAGTTCTCAAGCGAAGTGAGAATGAGAGTCCGTGCTGCAACAGCTCTGGCGTTCTATGACATCGAGCCGAAGATCGTCTTCTCCACCACCAAGATTCCAGCTCGCCCCCTCAAGGATCCGCTGCCGCCGACCTGTGCCTCCGACATCGTTTACCAATTCACATGTAACTGTGGTGACAGTTACGTCGGACGCACGGAGAGGTGGTTGGCCAAGCGAGCTGATGAACACCTTCCACAATGGCTGATGAAGGACAAGTGCAGGCGATCTTCAGCAGCACCGACAAGCGCGGTCACGCGTCACACGATGACGTGTACATCGTTCGATCGCGCCAACGAGAAGATCTCCTACTTCAAGCAGCTGGTTCGCGCTCGCCACCCAATGTTGCTACCATTTCTCGAAGCGACAATGATAGCATCATTGCGCCCGGTTTTATGTGTCCAGAAGCAAACTGTATTAACGCTCGCTCTTCCGTGGCAGTGACTTCAACTCCGTCCTTTCTTTCATTTTAACTGTATATAATGACTTGATTTTTCTTTTATTGTACGCGTTCCGAAGTGTTGCCCGAAAAGAATCGGCGAAAGGCCTCGCAACTAATGACATCGTTTTGTCTTATCTTTATTACCAATAAATTTTGCCATTAAATTTGTCATCACAGAAGATAATAGTAATGAAGATTACAAGATTGAACGATTAATATAGAAACAGCACACCAAACATTTTATTTGTACCGGAATCGTAACACAGAAGTTAAGCATAATGTAAGATGAACGTCAACATCGGAGAGTACTATATCTTTGGTAGCTATAGCCATAGAATCATGAACAAGCCTTTGTCACTTGAGGAAGAAACTTCCCTTACCTCAACGAGTCTTTCTCTGACTTAAGACAGGAAATGGAACTTCTTTAGTCGCTATGCATACGAGTATATGCTCGTATACTTACCCCTCCCCCGCTTTTGTCCTTGTACTTAGGCCTACAAGGCCAGGACTCGCTTTGTTGTAGGCACATGAATTAATTTTGTCTGTGTTGTTGGTTAAACAACTTCAATAAAGGATTGGGCGTATTAATGAATGCCAAATATAGTCCAGATTGGTATTGCTATCTTAATTTCAATACCAAATAAAACTAGATAATTGCAATTAGGCAAACAATTACATTACTGTACAGTTGTTTGTAATTAATTACACTTTCTGAGTAATTGGCATAATCTGATATAGGCCTACTTGTAATATCGAATTAGAGATCTCGAGATCTCGGTATTTGATAAATATTGATTCTCGAGATTGAGATTCGAGATTGAGATTAAATTCACTAAGTGTATGTCATGGTAACGCTCGCGACAGACATTAAATTCATTTTCTACAAGGAAGTAGACTTAGAATTACTTTGGTGATTATCACACTGATTAGCATTCATGGAAAGTCGATAATCTTTGGTAGTATAAACGGGCTAATCATTCTTGTCTCCTATGGAAAAAAGTTATTCTATATTTTAGGTAACGCTCGCGACATTCTAATGTAGAAATTTAATATTTTCTAAAGAGTCATAATTAACTTTGACAGAAAGTTGTCTTTCAGATACATTGACTAACGTGAAATCTTCTAGCATCGCAAACGATTTTTCAATTTAATATTGACATTTTCATGTACAAAATGCATTGAAGCACACAGCTCATAAAATAGGGGCATAATTGAAACTTACATAATAGTTTTTAGACTTCCCTTTGTCATCTATATTTCAGCTCTTTAGCTAGCATACGTCTGAACTTAAGACTATATATTATCTCATGGTCATCGGCAAAATTCGTCAAAAACTGATTTGAAATTATACTTCGGTGCAACCAACTCGTGGTTTGACCCAATAATGGTATATTCTTCACATACAACTCACTCAACTAACTTGAAAACATCTACAATCTTGAGTATCTACAAGCATTTTCAGATACGTTTGGGTAGACAAAATTGCCAACTTTCACCAGCAAGCTGCGACAGGGCCATGGATCTGAGGGCAACGGCTGAAGTCATGTACATTGATTTCATTTCGTTTTGTAATTCGTGTCTGAAAACCGTGGATCACAACAATTAATGTTACAATATATCATTGATACAATTTCAACATCAGGATAAAGTAGGATTAAGTAATTTGATCTCTTGATTGCAAAACTTAAATATAACCATTTGATTGACACTACGGAGCTCCGAGAGATGACAGCTTCCATCATCAGGGAATGAAAATCTTACTGCTAGTACTAGATCAAATAACTACGTAGAGTAACAGAAATATGGATAGCAACTAGATAAAATCTAGATAATCTAGATGACCTAGAGGAAAATAAGGGAATAAAAGAAATGGTGCTGTAATGCATCAATGTTAAATGAAGGAAACCGCAAGATCAGTCTACAGGTCAAACACCCACAGCCTACACGCACAGAGTAGTAAAAACATCATGTGACGCCTTCAGTGGATGAATAATTGTACAGTAACATGAATGGTCAGCAGGTGTAAAGGGAAGGGATACATTGATGGCACAAAAGGGTGTAGGATTGACTGTATGTATTGAAGACTACAAAAGTTCTGTTAGCGCAAAGACAGACAGGAAAAACGAAGGAGCACGAGTATTACAATTCGGGACACCAAAGAGACTTTGGCAGAAAGGGAACATGACGGGAGGGGGAGCATAAGAGAGAGAGATAAAGAGAGAGAAAGCGGTGAAGTGAGGTTATGCCTTATGTTTCCTGGTGCCATAGGCTCTCGTCTGCCTCGCGTGTCCTCTTCTGCCATTTTTGATTAATCAGATAATAAGCATGATCTACAGATTGTACCTGCATCTTATAATTGTGATGCCTGGTTGGACTAACGTGGGCTAATACTCTATCAAATGTTGTCACTCGGTCAGTGATCCGACAAGATAATCGATTACTCAATATTTTCGATATCATAGAATAAATCATTATCTCAACAGTAACATCTCCTCAGTTCACTCAGGATTGTAGCTCACGTGTCAGAGTCGTTTATAAGTTCTTTTATGAGTTAGTTCGAAGCGAACACCGACATCGGAGCGCGGAGCGCACTTGGGTCAGCCAAACCGGAGCGTGGAGCGCGCCCACCTCTGGTAATTGTTTCATCGTTTCATTCGAAACATGCTGTTGACAACGTTGAAAGTGCTTATGGTGAAACGTTGCTTGTGGTTTGAAAGTGCTTTTGGAATTTGTGCAGGCGGTCTGAGTCTGTGGCAGAGTTGGCTATTCCATCTTTCTCTCGAGACTGAATCAACCAAACAATGCGTTTGGATAGTTCTTACTTGCTAAAATTTGTTTTATTTAATTGATCTCTGCAACAAATTGTTTCCATGAAGATGATAATTTGCGGGATTGATTTACATAAGACAGAATGACTGATCTTTTGTATGACTGCGGTTCGAAGCTATTGTAGTCAAGACATGCTCCGCTGTTCGCTGGTTTCCGGTAGAGTAACATTTCACTCCTATTTTCTTTTATTATACAGATAGCCTAGGGAATTGACCGATTAAACCCGGCATGCCTGATTGTTGCTCTATTTTCATCCACTATTTCTTTGTGAATTCTCAGTCCTAATTGCACTTACTTCTATTCCAGGTAGGGATACTTTCGTCTCTCGCATCAACTGACTGCTATCCTTGATGGCTCTGACCTGATGCATATATGATGGATTATCGAGACGCAGTGACCACATCATAACATCATTTATAAGCAACTCTTTTTCAGTCCCTGAGGTGTATCCCCTCTTCAACCTACTCGCCTTCTCAGAACATTGAATTGAACTTATAATTAAATGATTCCACTTCTTTTTATAACCAAATTGATGAGACTAGTCTCTACATCAATCACCTGTTTCCAAAAAGTGAATTCAACCCATCAACTGTACGGATTTGAGCCGTAGTCATGAACTTGAAGGACATGCTCGTTGGTTGCAGTTGTACCAGATAGTATCACTGTATGATCCTCCAGTACTCCATCTAAAAGAGACATGAGCTCATGTTGTACTTTCCATAGAAGCATAATATTGATTAAATTGAGACATTAAGATGACAAATTGAGGCATTAAGTAAACGAATAGTTGATATTTCCAAAATGACATGCTTTTACTAGTGTTGTCGCTTTGTTGAAAACACTTTTCGTCTGAAACATCACTTTCCTCGACACTACTTTTGGTCGACAGTGCCTGCACCCACGGACAGCGGAGCGACTTGTTATAGGTATTGCCTCTTAGAATGCTAAGAAATGCGGCATATCCACCCTCTGTAATTCAAAAGATAATGTCCTAGAAATATATATGTACATAGATCAATTGAAAATTGAAGAAAATCAACAGTTTATTGCAGTTGTATTGGAGCCTGGTGACTTCGGCTTCACATCCGGTAGAATGTGCTCATAGGGCCTATATAGGTAATGCTGTCAGTTTTATGCTACAAACAATGAATCCTAAGTTAAAAGTGAACAGATGCTTTGTGGCAAAAAGTCGCCCAAAAATAATCATTGGTTTATTTGGATTTAAGAACTTACCGTTGGCGAAGCTCGATTTGTCCATCATGACATTGATTACAAATCTATAGACGACAATGAATCTTCCTGGGATAGTTGTCAGGGGCGATGACTCGGTAGTGAAGCTTTCCTTCCAAATTTCTTTTTCCACTAAAGAAGAAGCAGGCCACTTTAAATAAATGCACACATGAAGCTGATGAAATTCTTTCTTACTTTCAGGAATATTAGCAGATCCGAATCGAAATATTTGGAGAAATGCTATGAAAGAAAATGTCAAGCCTTGCTCTGTAATGATCATCATCCTAAAGAGTCAACAAATTCACAGAAAGTTGTGCTCTTTGAATTTCTGAGACAAGGTTCTCTCGAATCCTCTCATTCACAAACTCCATGCTGATTTTGGTATTTAACATTTATTCTATCAAGGAAAATAATTCATCACCATATCTGTATTGGAAGTGAAGGGTGAGGTCGAGATGATGAAAACAATACATAAAAAAAACAACACATCGAGAAATTTCATACTAATGTTGCCCTTTTCCGTTTAATTAAATGCTATCTCGACATTTTTGCATTATTGCACATCCAAATATTGATTTCAATTAGTTTGATGCTTAATCTCAAGAGGCGAGGGAGAGGTAGAGAGAGAATTATGAGGAGCTACAAACTATGAACATACTGCACTTGCATATACGCACCTACTTACACTGCGTGTGTTAGTAGCAGTTCGAGTCCAAAAGGCACGATACAATCAACACCAGTCAGCACGCCAAGATGTCACCGAGGAGCCCATGAGAAGGCGAGCTCAGTAACACCTAAGTTAGGTGGTCACCTTGTTATCGGTGAATTGAGGGTGTACGAGCAGATGCTTCTTGAGTTCCGACATTGGTTTTTTCGAGCCCTGATCTTGCATTTTGATAATCAGAGTCTCCTGACACCGGCCGTTTCCATATGTTGCCTTGTCATGACTATAGATTCGCTATGCCACTTCTATGACTCTCCATGAGAACTCTAAACACACACACTGTTACCAGGTTTGATCATTTTCACTCAGATTTTAATCCTGCTTGCGATGCGCTTTGAATTTTGTGAACTACAATTGTCCGTGGCTTGACAGCTGCTGATGCAATTCTCGATCTGCCCAATTTAATTTTAATTTCGAATAATCTATGTGTTTTAGTTTTTTTATTACGCCCAATGATAATTGGACTATCGACTATACTAGATTATTACATTACAATTGTTAATTAGTATTATTACGATCCTTGCCCTAGAGGTATTTACACATATCTCCATCCACTCACCGAACGGGGTACATTGTTCGGCAGAGTGTAATACTAGATGTTTCTTTTATTTTGAAAAACCTAAAGCAGGTTTTCATACTATTTGCGATCACTTAGAAAACCATTAAAACAACTGTTATTACTTTCAAAAATAAATAAAGCTGCTTTAAAATAAGCGATAGAAGTAGAGGACTTGATTGCAAATAATTTTTGGAATTCTGTAGCCTTCGTTCTTGGTCTGTGAAGTCTGAAACATAGAGTAGGGATATATACACGTAGGTAGAGTGTCGACTCAAAAAGTATCTGTATACAGTGAAAGGTTTTATATGAAAAGCTTCAGTTCTTTGCGGAGATTATGTTCCCATGGTCCAAAAAATTATTTGAGCAGTTATTAGAAAGCTAATATTTTTCAAATTATTCCTGTATTTATATACTACCGAGATGACGTCCTCTTTATAAGTAATGTGAAACAATTTGGATGTCAAAGGAATGAATATTTGCTAACAAGCATCGTAATTAAGCGGAAATTAAGCTGATTATCAAGGGAATTTCATGAATTGTATTATAATGGAAGTCTTCATGAAAAAAGTCGCGATGTTATTCATGTTTTCTTGGCTGAAATTTCGTTTTTAATTCAATTTTCACCGGCATGATTTTATGATTCGATCACTAAATTCATGTTTCATTTCTTGAATCTGAATAATGATGTGGTCCCATTTACATCTTCCAAAGTTTATTGAAATCATGGTCTTCTTAGAGTCTGTTATTTTGCTACCAGTGGCAGGTTGCTTATGAAATGATCACGCTTAAGTAGATTCTCCTGAGGTTCAGCATGAAAGCAATAACGCAGGTCATAAGGCTGTCATGACACAGACGATCTGTAAAATAATGTCATTTCCTTGTGCTTTATGCTATCATGATCAGTCAATTCCGTTGTAATTTCTTCAAAACTGCATAAATGTGCATATCTTACATTTGAAAACAATTCAGACTGTTTCCCCTTTGAGTTCATTTAATGAAATCGAAAGTGTATACACATTGTCGGAACACTGCAGTCTCTGTGCTGCGATTATAGAGTAATGCTTTGTTTGTATTCATCAAATAAATGTAAATTGTGATGATCTGTAAATGTTTCGAATTCAATATAATTTCTAGAATCCTTGACAACAAATGACGCTTTTACTTGTCGGCACATAAAAATGGTAGCAGAGCGTCTAAATGATCCGTAATCTAGTCAACTAAGCTCATGAAATATAATTCCTAAGACATTCTAAAGCTATAAAGCCTTCAAAGACTAAAATCTGACACGAACAGAAAATTCCGTAAAATATGCCTGTAACCAGAGATGTAACCGGTCCGGAATATTCCAGACCGGACCGGCGACCGGCACCGGTATACCGGCGTCCGGCAGTGGACCGACGACCGGCATTGGACCGGCGACCGGATCTTTCGATGAATATATAGAGTTAAACATTGTTGCCTATAACTTGATACCGCATAAGATTACAAGCGAATAGGCCCATCGTGAGGTCAGTTATGGAGGCTGTAGGCCGAAACCTGATGTGCGAGCCTACTAGGCTATCGGCTTATAGAGTAGACTAAGCATAAGATTGATGTATAGCTGTAGGTAGGCATTAATATAGTGTACAGGCCTACGACGCACTATATTTAGGCCTTTATATATAGGCTCATCTTGTACCAGATAGGTCCTTTATAGTAGGCCAGACCTGCCTGTTATATGCTTAGCAGGCCCTAGCTACATGTTAGAATGTTACAATTCCTAGCCTAGGCTAGGAACACTTAATTTGATTTTGTCTAGAGCTAGGTTTATGCAGCATCATCTATTGAACGTACCTTTGTAACATTTTACGACAACAAGCTAGAGATTTAGAAGGACACGACGGTGGCGGTACTCTGCATGATTTTCTTTTACATAGACGTATGGCAAAATGTAGTCTAAGCTTAGTTATCAGATTAAAATCCTTCAGCTACACCTGATTCCATACGCTACACCTGATGGAAAGAGACATAGGTGATTACATTTTTATATGTTAATTTTACACAACAATTAAAAGTTCTAGAATTTCATTGGAAGTGCAATGGGAAAAAATAAGCTGGAAGGGCCTAGCTAAGTCAAAAGATGCCTAGCACCGAGAAACACCCACTGTTACCTGAGAAGATCGCGCGCCTTGCTGGTGAAAGCACGTGATCAAGTCATCAAGCATCGAACGGTAAAGTGCGTACCGGATAGATATCAGAATTGCCTGCACAGAAGTTTTCATGCCTAGAGGAGAGCGCATACCGTATGTAAATGTGCCTTGAAAACGGCTGTTAAAATTAACAATTTACTGATTGACATGATGGATTCAACATGAAGGACACTTCCTCACATCATGCCGGATGAAATTATGCCGATGTGACCGTCTCTGCCGGTATTGGCCGGTCTGATTTTTCAGACCGGACAGGACCGGCGATCTGCGCCGGTCTACCGGCGACCGGTTACATCTCTGCCTGTAACTAGACTTATTCCCCAAACGAAGTACAAGCGACTTTTGAAGCAGCTACAGCTAAAGCTTGACAATGCTAGTAGCAAAAACGAAGAAGCTTTGAGCTTGTTAGGTAAAGAGACATCGCAGAAGTTCGTGAAATGTAGTGAAGAAATTGCGAATTTGAAGGCATTGCTGAATGAAGTTAAGAACAAGTATGAGAGTTACATCGAGTTGTCCGACAAAATCATCGAAGATCTCAGCGATGATCCGAAGTCCACTGTATATGAATACGAGTCATCACGCGAGACCGTGAATGTAGAGTTGCTATCTCAAAAAATTAACGACACTGTAAAATTGCTGAAGTGCTTCGTTATAGAAAGCGATTTGACGCAGAGCCGTAGCGATAAAGAGGAAAGCGATAGACTTGTTGAAAAACATGAAGAAAATATTGAGAGGCGGCACAGAGAGAATTTAGAAGCTGAAGCGAAGCGGCATGACGATTTGATTAATTTGCAAATGAAATGCATTGAACTTAATGAACAACAAAGAAGTAAGGAAAAAGAAAAACTCGGTATTTAAAAATTGTTCGTAAAACTTCATCCGATAAAGCCACTTGAATTTGACGGTGAAATCACGGAGTATCCAGCATTTATTTCAAATTGGTATGCTACCGTTGATTGCCAAAATCTAACAGACGGAGTGAAATTACGATATCTTCAAGATGCGTTAGGGCCTATACCGAGACGAGCGATTTCAATGCTAAAATCAGATCACGAGTATAGACTTGCACTATCACTGCTAGAGAAAAGGTACGGCAACCAAACTGTTCTAAAACGTGCCTATCTAAAGAAGATAGAGAACTTGCCGAGCATTAGCAAGTCAGATGAAATTTTGAAACTTCGAATTTTTGCCGACGAACTGGATATATGCTGTCATGCTTTATCTGAATGTGGCATTGACTCAGATTCACAGGATCTGATTCTTCTAAATACTCTTGGCAAACTGCCCAAAGATTTGAGATATCAGTTCACTAAATCTGTCGGCGGTAGTCAGGAAATGAAGCTGTCATCCTTGAGAAACTTGTTGGAAGAGCACCTGACGATTTTTGAGGAGATTAACATTGATCGCACAGAAATTGATAGCCTATCCGAATATGAGCAAACTTTTTTCGGAAATGATAAAAGAAACTCGCGCCCACAGTATTCAAATAATAAGCACGCGAATTATCGAAATTTCCACCAATTGCAGACAACTGACAGAGGAAATCACATTCGATATTCGGAGAAACAGGGGTCGCCTTTTTCGGCTTGTAAATTTTGCAAGGAAATGGGTCACTGGAATGAGGAATGTCCTAGATTTTTAGATCGGGAATCTCGAATTGATGCGCTAGGCCAATGTTGTCTTAAATGTTTCCTGACGAATCATCGAACATATGAATGCCGAAAGCGATTATACTGCCCGCATTGTAAGTCCGAAAATTCTCATAATCGAAGTCTTTGCCCTCAGAAATTTTCAAATGCTGATCGATGTAATAACATTGAAAGTAATGTCAGGCCTACTTCACAGACAGCCGTTGAGCCAGTTGACCAACAGGAAAAGTCCTTCTACACAAATGATGACAAATCAAGCGATGAAGACAAAACGAGTACTTTAGCTAAAACAAAGTATGTTATCTTCCCAACAGCTGTTGCTTTCGTTAAATCAACCGACAAACCGTTCCGTGTACGCAAATGCAGAATGGCGTTTGACACTTTGAGCAGCAGATCCTACATAACCGAAGCCTTCGCGAAGGAGTTGAAGCTGAAACGAAGCTCAACAGAACAAGTGGCTGTGCATACGTTCTCTAATCCAGGCCCTACTAACATATCATGTCATCAATCTGCGATAGCAATCGAAGCTATATCAGGAGAAAACATACGAGTAGAAGTCAGCATTGTCAAAAATATGCATACCAATGTTGTGCGAATGCCCATTGACTCCAACTATTTTGAAAGCAAAATGAAGAGTTACTTTCTGGCCGATCCCGACCAGAATCTCCTGAGGAAAATCCAATAGTCATTTTGATAGGAAACGATTGTATAATTCAGCCCGAGTGAGTAGAATTAGTGCCACAACAAATCTGGTTAAAGAAGTCCTTATTGAGATGGATCATTACCGGACGAGGTGTTTGTACAACGTCCCAAATCTCACATTTTGCCGCAGACAGCGGAACTATGGTAATGTACGCTAAGACCTCAGCACATGGACTACAATCAAACCCCTTGACATTCGAAAGCGAAGTTCCGATAAATGACAAGTTGGACATTATGTCAAACTATTGCGAAAAGAATGATTATTCGAAGTTATGGTCGTTAGATTCCATCGGAATTACTGACTGCCCAGAACAATCTGATGACGAAGTAGCCGTTCGAAAGTTTGAAGACACTGTTAAATTCCGTGATAACCGATATCAAATCCGCTTTCCATGGAAAGATGAATTACGATTGATTTTACCCACCAATGAAAGTTTGGCTCTGGGCCGATTACGATCAATGTGCAAAAGGTATGGAAACGGACCAGTAATGAAGAAGGTGGATGACATCATTCAAAAACAAGAAAGTGATGGAATTATTGAGAAAATCAATGCTGATAAAGAAACATGTGGTGTTGTTCATTACCTTCCCCACCAAGTCGTAATGAAAGTTGATAGTTTGACTACAAAAGTGCGACTAGTATTCGATGCTTCCGCGAAAACTGAAAGCAATTTGTCATTGAATGACTGCCTTCTGCGAGGACCAGTAATATTGCAAAGAATCCTTGGGATTTTAACGCGAATTCGCTTCCACAAAATTCTGACGGTATCTGATATTCAAGCAGCATTCTTGCAAGTCGGTATTCAAGAGATCGACAGGGATTGCACTAGGTTCTTATGGTTAAAAGATATCAATGATTCTATGAACTATGGAAATCTTCAAGTTTATCGATTTTCCAGAGTTCCATTCGGGATCATGTCTTCTCCCTTTCTTTTGGCACAAACCATCCATCACCATCTTTCTGAGACACAGTCGGAATCTTCGAAACAAATTAGTGAGAATCTGTACGTTGACAATGTCTTTGCTGGATTTGATAATGAACAAGAAGCTAAAAGGTTTTACCGAGATGCAAAAGAGATATTTCAGCAGAAAATATGAACCTGAGAGAATGGTCTTCGAACTCGAGCCTTCTAATAGATAAGATGAAGGAAGAAGATAAGGCCAGTGGTGACACTGTCAAGATACTAGGACTCTAATGGAATACTTCTGATGATACGATGTCTTTGCGAAACAAAAACCGAATAAGGGCACAATACAATTTACCAGGAGTAACGTCCTGAAGACATTTTCTCAAGCGTTTGACCCTAACGGTTACTATAATCCTGTTTTGATACAATTCAAAATTCTGTTTCAGTCATTGTGTATCAAGGGATATAATGAAGAACAAATAATTGATGACGAACAATTATTCAAGTTGTGGATTTCTTTATGTGCCGACCTTGAAATCCTTTTCGAACACAAAATCAACAGACACATAGGTGTAGGCGGTAATCAAGAGATGCAGTTATGCTGTTTTACGGATGCGTCAGAAAATTCTTGTGGTGCTGTTGTAAAGGTCCGATACTTCGATGGCACTCAACATAGAACACATCTGATCATATCCAAGGCGGAGGTTAGTCCAAAACCGTGTTTCAATTCCAAGAACAAGAAAAACGGTTTGTCAATACCGAGACTGGAACTCCTGGCTATACTGATTAGAGTTCGAATCACGACCTTATATAGAAATGAAATTAAACAGCCGATTTCGTCGTGCATTCTGCGGTCTGATTCAATGATACCACTTCAGTGGATAACATGCCAGAAAACACTGAACGTTTTTGTACGCAATCGAGTCGAAGAAATTAAGAGAAAAGCAAGCGAGTTTGATTTTCGATATATAAATTCTTTGGAAAATCCTGCTGACAAACTGACTCGAAGAATTTGTTCACAAGTTCTGATCACAGACAACTGCTGGTGGCATGGTCCTACTTGGCTTTCGCGGAATTCTGAAAATTGGCCTAAGTGGAATTTTCAGCCATTTACTCCCTCGATGGAACATGAGTACGAAGAAGAACTTGTCAAAGAAAAATTGATGCCTTTTCATTCTACGGAGTCTCATCGATCGATTTCAATCTCACCTTACGGTGACGGAATGAATATTGAAAGATACTCAAAATTGTCGAAAGTGTTGAGAGTTTGCGTGCTCATTGAGAAAGCTATCGAATTTATGCAAGGTAAACGGCCAGCTTTGACAATCTCTCCCTCAGATACAGAAAAAGTGCTAATGAAGTGGATCAAGTTAATTCAATCATCAACTTATGCAGAATAATTTGAGTTATTGACGATCAATCGAGATAGCAAACTAATTAGGCAACTTGGTCTGAAACTAACATACGATGGAGTTATTCGAAGCTTTGGAAGACTTGCGAATTATGATTTGAGTTATGAGTCTAAGATGCCGAAAGATCATTATTTGACCAAATTAATCATTCGAGATGTTCATGAAAGACATGATTTGAATCCAGGGGCAAGTCAAGTGCTCTCCAAAGTGCGAGAAAAGTATTGGATTCCAAGTGGGCGACGAGCTATCAATTCTGTGCTAAAAGACTGTCGCGTGTGTAGGAAGCATTCTGGGTGCTCATTTAAACCCCCGAAGATGCCAGCTTGGCCTGCAGAGAGAGTAACAAGACATATTCCATTCATTTATTGCGGCGTGGACTATTTTGGACATATTCTTATTCGAGGTAATGATGGAAAACGGAAAATTCGGGTGTGCTTATTCACATGTCTATGAGGTTCTGCGTTGGATTGTCTATAATGAATGATGACACCAATGACTTGATTTATGAGGGCTCTACTGAGGAAGCTTATGCAAATATTGGGGAAACAGGACAGAAACTTCTTGATCAATTTTGGATGTTATGGCAAGAAGAATATTTGAAAGGCTTGAGGGAGCGTTATCAAAGCAAGCTAAAAGGTTCAAGGTATTCTGAAATTGCACCAACTATTGGTATGATAGTAACTATCAAAGGCGATCATTTAAGAAGAAGTCAATGGAAATTGGGAAGAATCACAAATTTGATCAAGAGTAGAGACGGTGAAACAAGAGTTGCCGAAGTGAAATTGGCAAATGGTGTGATTACTCGCAGAGCAATCAGCTTACTATTCCCGCTCGAAACAGTGGAACATGAGGAACCACCTAACTCTGATACTCACGAACTAAACGCACAGGTACACAATGAAAGTAATCCGCGGGTCCTTCACCAAGGACCATCCATTTTCCAACGTCTACGATGTGTGAAATCTTCTGAGTAACTCTGAGTAACGTTCATATGATCCTCTTCTACTCAAGCATTCACTCGATCGATCCAGACATCTGAAAGTGTGGAACTTTTTTACAATCATGTGTGTGTGTGATATTTGTACATAGGATTTTTGGCGGCGGGAGTGTCACATCTGAAAGTGTGGAACTTTTTTACAATCATGTGTGTGTAATATTTGTACATAGGATTTTTGGCGGCGGGAGTTTCGCAACTGCAGTCTCTGTGCTGTGACTGTAGAGTAATGCTCTGTTTGTATTCATCAAATAAATGTAAATTGTGATGATCTGTAAATGTTTCGAATTCAATATAATTTCTAGAATCCTTGACAACAAATGACGCTTTTACTTGTCGGCACAGCTATCATGATCAGTCAATTCTGTTGTAATTTCTTCAAAACTGCATAAATGTGCATATCTTACATTTGGAAATAATTCCGACTGTATCCCCTTTGAGTTCATTTAATGAAATCGAAAGTGTATACACATTGGGGATTTAATAAATGCGGATTCACCACTCTACCTAATATACTTACTCTATGGTCTGAAGTTATCCCGTGTGTTGCATTCCTTCAGGGGGAAAGGCTTGTAGACTCAAACGCTTCGTTCAAATGTCTTTGCTGAACGTGTTGTATCCGAAGATCTTTTAAGACGTAGAGAGAGAATTTCAAATGTCTGATTAATTCGTGTACATGGATGGTGAAATTGCAGTTGGCTTCAGATTCGTTGCATTGCTCAAAGTAACTCATGAGCACTAACAATCACTGAAATGGCTAACTGAAAATCTCAATTGCATACTTTATTGAATTTATCTTGAAATAGATTACTTCTGACCAACATATAATATCATCAAATTTATATTGCAGCAGATTTTAGCGTTGATTATCTAGTTCTTACAACAGGACACAATAATGGAGCTATCATCACAATATTTGATTATTTTCAACAATAGCCTCAATAAACAGAAGCAAAAAGCCTATTTCAATTAAAATAGTGACGAAAATTAGATGGTGTCCATGACCCAGTCAACCAGTACACGTGTATTGGACCCGTGTAATACACGTGTATCGGACACGTGTAATACACGTGTTTTGTGTTCAGATAATACACGTGCATTACATGTGTAAAATACACCAACATTTCACTCCTTTTAATGCTATTTTATTTTGGCGTCTCATCCATTTATTGTTTCGAACATACCCAACCTCTAAATTGCTTAGAAATTTGCTCTGAATTCATATCTGCATCATATTACCTTCTAGCTATTCCCAACAGTTCGGCGTTTCTTGACTTATATTTGCTCTAAGCATGTATAACACACATAAATCGCTTTAAATGGTCGGTCAAATGTGAAATCTATAGCCCATTACAGGAAAGTTTATAAGACACCGAATGAGTAGAAGCACTATTTTTTGGAGAAAAAGACTATCACATTAGAAACTGTAAATCACAAGAATTCACAAATATTCCATATCTAGCCAAAACCATCTCATCCACTTCAATGACGCCTGACTGACAACTTCATAAGCAGCTTTATGTTTTGTTTATCAAATGTTTTGTAATCCATCTCTAGATCAATTCATATTTAGAAATCTCACAATAAGTATTAGTTATTGCACGGGAGGATCTAACGAGCGCGAAGCGCGAGTTAGTTTTTCCCGTGCAATAACTGACTTATTCAACGATAGTGTGCGTCAGTTTTCATCCTTTTCATACAAACAGCATCACGCTTGCGAAATTCGGATATGAATGGACACCTGTATGCAGTGGACAGTCATTCAATTAATTACAAAACTTAAGCTTGTCTGATGCGGGAATTGTTGGGAAAATACTGGTAGACTGTCGTAGAGAAAAATCTGTCAGAAGGAATTGCGTAATGAGGCTTGTGAGACTGGTCAACCTCTGTGATACTTGCAGAGGAAAATTTTAGAGCAGCGGAACAACTTGGGCTGTGGTCAATAAGCAGTCATAAATCAATAGGCAGTCTGAAATGTGACACTAGTTGCGCAACGCGAAAAGGGAAATCTGGATTTTCATGTTTTCTTACAGCTTTTTATGTGGGTGAAAGGATAAAAAATCGATACTTATGATGTCGCGCGCTGTGGTCACTTATTATCTCCTCGTGCAATACGATGATGTTACATAGGATGCGACGTTACATAATAATGATGTCTCATAAGAACATATATGTACATGGAACAGATTAACTTGCCAATTGTTCATTTGATCGCGATGTCGAACGAAGGCAGATTTAATTTTATGTCATCTCAGCAAATTGATTCATGCGTTCGCCGCGGAACTCCGGAAAACACGACGAAGGCAACAAATTTCGCTCTGCATGTGTACGAAGAATGGGTAGAAGCAAGGAACAACGCCTTCCCGGACAAAAAGTGTCCGCCTCTTCCAGAGCTCCACGCCGTTACAAAAGAAACTCTTTCAAGTGTGCTATCCCACTTCGTATTTGAAATTCGTAGGCGAGATGGAAAAGAATATCCATCAGGTACTATCCATGGGATAATGTGCGGGATAATGAGGTTCCTCCGAGATGAATGCAACAGACCGGACTTAAACTTTTTCAGAGAGGAAAATGATTTCATTTACCTACGGAGGTGCATCGATCGGAGGATGCAAGAGGTAACTGCCAACGGAGTTGGAATTCATAAGAAGCAAGCGGATCCTCTCGACAATACGGATGAGGAAAAATTATGGTCTTCAGGCGCTTTTAGCGATTGCAATAGAAATGGACTGCTTTCTGCAATCTATTTCTATGCAAGCAAGGCTTTCGGGCTTCGCTCGAGAGATGAACACCGTAGTCTAACTCTGGATCAATTTTCATTTGAACAAGACTCAGCTGGAAAATTCGTCCGTTTTCGAGGGAAGACTACCAAAAATAATCGTGGTGGCCTACACCAGCGAAACATTCCACTCAAGGACATTAAACAATATGACTCAGACTCGTCGAAATCTGTATATAAATTAATAAATTTGTACTTTGACTCTCTCCACAAATGTGACATCGACAGTGGTCCGTTTTATCGACGCCCATTAATATCCATCGCTGGAAAATTGCGTTTCTCTACCGTTCCTATGGGGATCAACACAATTGCCAAACTTCTACCAGAGGCGGCTAAGAAGGCAGGAATCCAAGGTCACTACACAGGTCATTCGGTGAAAGTGACATGTGCGACTTCTCTTTATCGACAGAATATCGACGAACAACTGATCATGGAGAGGACCGGCCATCGAAGTTCTGCTGTTCGTTCTTATAAAAGAACATCAAGTGGTCAACAAAAAGAAATAACTCGTCTTCTTGATTTTAACGAACCGTCAACTTCCAGTGCCACCAACGTAGCAAATTTGCAGAGTGCCTTCAGTTCACGTGACTTTGATGGAGTATTCAATTTTAACTTGGAAAGTGATTTGGTGTAACTATTTTAGAATGAACAGCAATTCATATTTGTTAGTTTAGTTTTGTGTAATTAGATATGTAGACAGAAGGCAGAACGCTTGCTTCACTTTTACAAGTTTTTCATATTGTTTTGCTGCATCCTTTAAGTATTTCTGATAATTGTTGTTGATCTGCTGATATCCAATGCATAGTTATTTGCCGATATTATTCATTATCTACTCTATGATAGTCATTCGACTATTTGCAATGAAATATTATGCATAAGTCAGTATGTTCCTAATACGTATTTCTCATAGAAAGAAATTCAACCGCTTTTTCTTTACTTATGGGAATTCAGCGATGAATTATGGGTTACGTTTAAGTACCGCTGAACGAGAAGTAAACCGTCTATCCGATGAGGTCTCAACGCTTCCACGTAAATGATGATTCTTGCTCCTGCTATCTTTAATCGGAGCATGAATGATAAAGATGTGCCTTATTTGGCTAAGCATTTACGAGAATGGGATCTGACAGTTACGTAAGTTTCACGCCGAAACGAATAAAGCGAAGTGATAGCGGCAACGTGTTGATCTAATTGTGTCTCAGGTGCAGTGCTGGGAGACTGGGAATCATACATTGCATACAGCTATATCTCTTCGGCCGCACTGCGTGTCGCACGCCGTGCTGTCATCCAGTGGAATAACTCACAACTTTTCTGGCGCCATCGAATAACGGAACAAAGATTTAGTTATTGCACAGAACACCTACTTATTCCTTCATCGTTGAATAAGATAAATTTTTCCACGTCTCTTCTAAATCATCTTCCATCTAAATCAGAGAGTGATACAATAGGATAGCTACGTGTGAATGAATTATCTTCAGCAAAAGTCAGGAATAAAGTAATGATAACGAATTAAGGACAATTAAGGTATGTTTTGATTTTGTGCACAGGTTGTTTCTTAGTCAAAGGTCTTCTTCCTATGCTCTTGAAACTCGTTTTTATTGATCTGTCTCAGGAAAGGTTCGAAATGAAATTTATTTAAAAAACGTAGTGTTCTCAGCAGCAGCAGCATCTGAAACCGATGTCTCTGTTACAATTGTAGCCGGAAAATCAATGATGGCTTCTGCCAATTCGTGGAGATAGGCCTGCCTTCGAACTATCAGCTGAGGCGACTGAGTTCCCGGCTGATATGAACATGTTAAAAAAAATGCATGATCTCCTAGGCAGGAGGAGTGGAGGCTAGCTGAAAATCTTCGGCTTCATCGCATTCAGTTGCATATAAGTTGTTTGAACAATGGGGTTGGGTTCTGTAAAGAACTCAAAAAGACATGAACTTGGTGTTTTTGAAATGTAATAAATTAAACAAATAGTTATAAAACAGAAATGATAAGTAGAAATGATAATAATATTTCTTCACTTGATGTGTCGTTGATAATCAGCTTCAGAAAATCAGTCAGCGTATTAGCTCCTTCCATGGTAATTTTGAATTTACAAGCAATCCTATCTGCAAAATATAACTTGTAAACTTATAAAATATGAACTTGTAATAGGAAAAATATTCTGATACATTTTGTGAATTGTAAACTCATTCAAATCAGTTGTAATATCAAATAATTAATCTCGTGTACACTACAAAAAGCATTCAATCCTAAAAGATCACATTCATTTATAAGCTCTGACCTTGCCATGTTAATCGTGAGACATATGACATGGAATGCGATTAACAGCTTTCCAGAAAGATATACATGTAAGTGAGACTCGGTTGTTACTGCAGAAAATATCAAAGAATTGATATTTTAAAGCCCATATGTCTGGAGAAAAACATATTCTACATCATGCATGCATATTCTGAGAAATAAAATGTAAAGCTCACCGAACTTCATCACAGGTAAAGCAATATGACAGCAATTTGTCACAAAATGTGATCAAGTTCCATTTTCCAAATGTTTCAATTGATCATCAAATTGACTTCATCCTGACTTCAATAATTCCACTAGATCAATTTTCATTGAGCCAGACATATCGCAATGAAGCGGAGCTGTTCAAATTTCAATTCACAACATTATGCTATGTTCCTGCATGTGTAGCCATAGAAGTAGCTAATATTCTATGACATTGTTAATTTCTATGTGTGTAGCTAAGTTTCCAAACCAATATAGATCATAAACTTCCATGCATGATCACAGAAATCGACAGCAGCTAATTAAGAAGATGACAAAGAAATCGAACAGAACCATATCCAAAATTCAATAACACATGTTTACCATAGACGTCGATGAATGCTTTTGAAACTAATTTTCTATCCATTGGAAAACAGCTATCGTGCAGCTCACATGATTGATAATGTCTCAGATAATGCGAATAAACATGAGTGAATGTGAATAGAAAGCAACTTACTTTCAAATTTTAAGACATGAAAACTCCATTGTACAATTGCAGAGGATTTTTTCTAAATGGATTTTTACAGCCTAAATCTTCACAGCGATTAATACCGAAATGATATGAATTAATCGGACTCCAGCATTTGAACGAAATACAAATATAATTTAAATTTCTGGATGATCTCTTGCCCTACCAAATACTTTGCATGCTTTTAAAGAATTAACACATTAACGAAACTTTGTTCGGATCAGTTGATGAAAAAATTGAATAAATTTAATTGCTTCCAAGAATTTCGCCAAAAAGGAATAACATATAGTCATTTATTTGGATATGCATTCTGTGAATTTAGAGAATCAACAGATCAATAGTCAAAATCGTTGTGATATTGCAATTTTGGCATTATTTTCATGTGGTAGCAATCATTTATATGGATTTCTTGTTGTTGCCAGTTAGTGTGTAGCTGCAGTAAAACATAACTGACTATGACTTGAGTTTCATGGACCCTGGCATTAGTATAAAATTGAAATTCTAAAATTAACCTTTGTAACAAGTCATAAGCAATGACACGTGTATTACACGTGAACGGGTTGATTGGGGATAGATCACTTAAGGTTACAAAATTTCAATCAAAGTGAGCTTAGAATTTCGGATTGAAGAATCATACCTGGTGCACCGGTGAGAACAGGTGCGGCTAGCATACGGTCCTAAATATTACCAAATAGGAGAAGAAATACTTTCAGCATTATCGAAACGCACTATTGGTTAAAGTGTTATATAAAAAAGGTAATATAGCAAAATAATTGCGAAATTATCAGCCTCGCCCATCTTTTCTATTGCAAGCAAGTATGTGCAATTGATTTTTACAACTGAGCGGTCACAGCATGAATGAAAAAGTTCATAGTACAAAGTCAGAAAGGAATGTTTTAATGAAGAAAAATTGAGAGAAAGAGTAGATATTAGTTTGCATTGAAATGTCATGAGTTGCACAACTTTCTATAAAGAATTATTCACTGCCTTCCATAATGATTAGCAGTGTACAAAGCTCGGACATTTATTTCTTGATATTTCTCCAGATATTTCGATTCGCATTCGCTACAGTGCCTGAGAGTAAGAATTATTTGCCCTTTTTTCTGTCATCATCTAAAGAGGATCTCTTCTTCTTCAGTGGAAGAAAGCGTTTGGAATAAACGTTTCTTTACCGAATCTGAGCCCCTCACAGCATCACCGGGAAGGTTCATTGTTGTCAATAAATACTCAATTCGTATAATGATTGACAAATCAGCTGGGACAAATGGTAAGCTTCTACGACGACATTGAGGTTCGTAATTGAGTCTGAGAACCAATTTTGAAGGGAAAACATCCTCGAGTGCTTTTTTCGAGATTTATGGCATTTTGCAGAATTAGATCCATTTCTGATCCAAAGTAAATTTTCCTCATTTACAGGCAAAGCTATACAAATAAGACAAAAATGTTTATTTAAAATGAGAAATTCATTTTGGATTAACTCTGTCTAATGGCACGAATTGAAAGAAATTTCGCATTTCACAAAAGATCTATTTCTCTCAAATTGAATTTTAAAGTTTTAAAACATAAAATCTACAAAATTTCAATACAAATTTGAATTCAGAATATCAAATGCCGACATCCGAATTTTATTAGAATATTTAATGCTGACAATATTCAATTGAGTGTGCATGCATAAAATGTCAACCTGAACTACTTAATCATTATAGTAGATAGACATTGAATTGAGCGCAGATTTGAATCGTGCTCTTTCAATTAATTCATTTCGTCGAATAATTGTAATTAATTCATTGAATATCAAAGAATGTAATTAATTGTTTTGTCAAGTGATTCGAAATAACTGCAATCAGTTTCATTGATTGATTTCTAATGCAAGTTTGACCTTCTGAAAATTATGATGCAGTAAACCATACGTGTAGAAATGAATTATGCTAGATCTAGGCATCATTATAGGTCATGCGATCATTAACACTTGAAGCCAATGAAATCAAAATTTGACATCTAATTTACGTAACTGCTTGGAAGCAGCGTAACTCGAAGGTGCAACAACCATACTTAGATGATTTAATATCTCAAAATTGATTTGTGAACCATAGAGTAGGTATTCGTAGGTAGAGTGTCGACTCAAAAAGAGTCTGTATACAGTGAAAATTTTTATATGAAGAGATTCAGTTTTGTTGCGGAGATAACGTACGTTCCTGTGGTCCAAAAAAAATATTTGGGCATTTTTCAAAATGATAAATTTTGGCATATTTATATACTACCGACATGAAGCCCTTTTATAAGTAGTGTGAAAAAAGTTGGTTATCAAAAGGAATGAATATTTGCTATAAGCATCTTAATTAACTGTATACACAATGGGAATTTGATAAATGCTGAGTTACCACTCGACCTAATATAGTTAATCTATGCTCTGAACATACATGTAGCTCTACGTGTATACATGTATTTCAGGCAATTGATTCTGTGCCCGCAATAGTTATTTACGCAACTAGTACTAAATATCCATCTTTATTGCTTTCTTCGAGGTCAACATATCTATATACGAGCCCGAAGGGCGGGGGCATAGAATGTTGATCGAGGAGAAAGCAAAAGATGGATATCTATGCACTAGTTGTGTAGGTAATTTTATTTTTCACCGATATCATGACCATTATGACTAGTCTAATTCTATGGTGTTTGATGAGTTAGATAATAAGCGGGTTTTATATAATTCAATCGCATATATCTATATAGAAATCTATAATTCAACCAGTGTAATAATGAAAATATTACTGCACGCCCGTGCAGTAATCTGCTTTACAGGTAAAATAAAGTGACAGGATATCTACATTATACGCACGGTGAAAGACAAAATCTATTATTGTACTGCAAAATTTAAGATGCTTGAAAATATCATCATTGTGTGCAATTTTGCTACATAACAACATCTGACAGTGTAAAATATAGCCTAGATGGCTGAATTGCTGAATTGATATCTACTACTCAAATCTATTTTTTATCGAGATTTATTTATTTTTCTACTATGTGCTTCAACCCTCAGAGATCATTCGACACATTTTTCTATATTTAATCCTTCGATTAATGACTGATCAACTAGAAATGGATTGATTATCAGCAACGGCCCATCTATAATCATGATATTAAACAATGAATTTTCTTGTGATGATCTATTTCATTTCAGTTCAACTCATAGAGTGCATTAGGTAGAGTAGCAACTCAGTATTAATTTAATCCTCAATGTGCATACAGTTTCGATTTTATCAAATGAACTCGAGGTGAATACAGTTGGATATTGTTACCAAATGTGAGATATGCAAATGCTTGCAGTTTTGAAGAAATTACCACGGAATTCAGTGATTATGATAGTAATGCAGAAGGAATTATGGTAAAATACAGATCCTCTGTGTCATGACAGCCTTGGAGAGATAAATCTTGTTCAATTAGCAATTCGATAGGTTACTATTACTTTTATGCTCAAGACTATTTTCTTAAGTGTGATCATATCACAGGCAACCTGCCACTGGCAGAGCAAAATAACAAAGTCAAAGACAATGATTTCAATAAACTTTAAAAAATGTAAGCGGGTTCACATCACTATTCAGACTCAAGAAGTGAATCATAAAATCATGCCGATGAAAATTGAATTAAAGACTTGAAATTTCAGCCAAGAAGCATGCACAATGAGATCTCGACTTTTTCATGATGACTTCCATTATAATGCAGTTCATGAAATTCCCTTGATAATCAGCTTCATTTCCGCTTAATTAAGATGCTTGTCAGCAGATATTAATTCCTTTTGATATCGAACAAGTTTTGATGCTACTTACGAGTATATATCGTGTGCATGTCAATAGCATGCTTATTTGAAAAAATTTAGCTTTTTATAAACTGCTCGAATAACTTGTTGGACCTCAGGAACGTAATCTCCTCAAAATGCTGAATCTTTTCGTATAAAAATTTTCACTGTATACAGATGCTTTTTTGAGCCGACACTCTGCTTACTATGTACTATGGTTGAACCACTAGTGGAATGCAAGTATGGTATTTTTAAAACAGCGTCCACTAAAATCCCATCAGTTCTCTGGAGATGAACAAAATGTCTTCAATTCTATTTATTTTGTCAATATTACTGTCATAGAGCCTGACTTTGTCAAAGATTTTTCTGTTCTTGATTTGAATATAAGTGATCATTGCTTCATTTTATTTGAGCTAAATGTATCGGCCCACCGCGCACCGTCAAAGATAGTGTCACATCGTCAGTGGAATAATGTGTGTTTAGAAACATTTTGTGCTGATTTCCTTTCATCGCGTGCTTATAATCATCTGAAGTCCGATGATTCGACAGATGATGGCTATGATTACTACGACAACTGCTTGAGAGACCTATCTGAGAAACATGCTCCCTGTATTACTAGGAAAGTGATTGCTCGACCTATCTCACCATGGTACAACAGAGAAATAGTTACTGAGAGGAGGAGACGTCGGAAATTCGAGAGACTTTGGCGGAAGTCAAAAACTAGTGAGGCCCGTGACGACTTTGTCGCTCAACGGAACTACGTCAGTAATCTAATCAACAATTCCAAGCAAGCCTACTGTACTAAATTGGTCAGAGAAAATTCCCGGTGAAAAAAAACTGTCGGGATCTGTCGGTCAATTGTCGGGAAGCCGGCTTCCCGACAATTTACCGACGATTGACCGATAGATCCCGACAGTTTTTTACACCGGGTTCCGATTCTTCTCAAAGGTTGTGGAGGACAGTGAATACGCTACTGTGTAGAGTATCTGAACCTATTCTTCCGTCCTACACTTCAGCGAACGACTGTGCCGAATCATTCTGTCATCATTTTGCTTATAAGCTGTCTCAGATACGTAACGATCTCATACCAACATGTATTCGGGAATTCAAAAGTTCATCTCTTGTGTCTCAAATGACTGATTTTGCTCCTGTAGAAGAAGACGAAGTTGTAGCACTTCTTACCAGGATTAAACCAAAGAATTTCTTCCTTGATCCTATCCCTTTTCATAATCATACAACTGAAAAGCGTATTCTCACCTATACTGTGTAAACTGGCTAATATCAGCCTTCAAACTGGAAGTGTCCCGGCAGCCAGGAAGCGTGGTGTGGTGACCCCTCTGTTGAAAAAGAGTGATTTGGACAAGGAATTATTCGCGAACTACCGACCTATCACGACGCTGTCATTCGTTTCTAAACTTATTGAAAGACTTGTAGCGGCTCGGGTGGGACGGTTTACTTCAGATAATTCATTGTTGCCACATTGACAATCTGCATATAGGGCTGGTCATTCAACAGAAACTGCACTATGCAGGTTTTATAATGATCTGGCCACTGCGACCAACAACGGTCACACATCATGTATTGTGGTCCTTGACTTAACAGCCGCCTTTGAGAAAATCGATCACTCCATCCTATTGGATCGATTACAAAATCTATTCGGCTTCTCAGGGATTGTGATCAACTGGTTCAGGTCGTATTTGTCGGATAGGAGTCAGGCTGTTAGAGTTGATGGTGCAGTGTCAAAATTTCAACATGTGCCGTATGGAGTCCCTCAGGGTTCGGCATTGGGCCCTTTGTTATACTCGTTATGCACTACTCCTATTTCTAATGTGATTTCCTCTTACGGCTTGTCGCATCCAAATGTATGCAGATGACACTAATGTATACCTTTCCTTTTCTAACGCAGACATGTGCTCCAAACTATTAACTTTAGAGAAGTGTTTACATCATCTATGTGATTGTTTCAACTCGAACAGACTAAAGGTAAACATTGAAAAGACTGAATTATTTGTATGTGGATCAAGGTATCGCATTCGTTCTCTGAATTCTTTGTCCATTGATGTTTGTGATATATGTGTACCTATGTCCCCATTTGTGCGAACTTTAGGAGTATATTTTGACAATATTTTATCATTTGAAAACAATATTAGCAATGTTTGTAAGAAATCCTTTTTATTTCTACGTAATTTGTATCGCATAAGGTCTTTTTATCGATGATAGGACGGCTGAAACAATTGTGTGTGCATTTATTTTTATAAACATAGATTATTGTAATTCCCTCTTCGCTGGTTGTAGTAAAGCATCAATTAATCGATTACAAAAAATTCAGAATGCGTGTGCCCGACACGTCCGTCGACTCCCCAGATCGGCTCATATATCAGAGACCCTCAGAGAACTGCATTGGCTGCTAGTATGCTTGAGGATTCCTTTCAAGATCTGTTGTCTCGTGCATAAATGCTCATACGGTAGTGCACCGGTGTGCCTAAAAGATCTGCTGAAAATGTCAACATCAGTCAGCATGTCAATCTCACTGAGGTCACAGAATGCACTTGTACTCCATCTTCCACGTCTATATTCGATGAGTGCCAAGGGAGCTTTCTCCATTGCTGGTCCAACGTTTTGGAAAAGTCTGCCTCCGGATTCAAGATGTATGGATAACTTACCGACTTTTCGTCGGAGACTAAAAACATTCTTTTTTGCGCGTATCTAATTCTATTCACTTTTTCTATCTTTACTTGTGTCCCCACATTTAATGTTTTGTACAGATTTTGTAGTAAATATACATTATTATCATCATTATAGAGTTGGAAGTAATATAATGTGATATTCTATGATATTCCAGGAAGGCAAGAAGATTATACAGTGATACTAACTGGTTCGACAGCAACCGATCCCAATTTTGTTCTAATTCACGAATATGGTGTGATGCCGTACAGTCGATCCGTTGAATTCATTTTTTGGAAGCAGGTTCGTCTCACTTGTTTTGATTAATACGCGAAATAGTTAAATTCTGTGGTGAATATTGTAGAGTTTGATGAAAAGTACATTGAAAATACCTCACAGTCTTCATTTTCAAGCTTTTGTAGAATTGTTTTTGATGAAAGGAGCTATAACCAATCAACGATGCATTAAAACAACATCATTAAAAACTTAATACGTATTAAAGGACAACTCTTTGCGTATTACAGCCACTGTGGTTACTGCCAAGATCTGTAATGGACAACATCTGTTAGTAGTGTTAGCTGCTCAGCTTGGCACTGATTGTTAGATCTTAAGGAGAACCAAGATGTTGAAACATGCAATTGTTGCAGACCTACGGAGCGCAGTGCCATATATTGCAGGCTACTAAAAGAGAAAATATGATAACCATGAATATTTATAAAGAGTAATGAAAGGGAGCCGGTGCCTAACCATTGTCAATCACTGAAAGTTGCCATCATTTGGACGACGTAGTATTGCTTTGAATGTGCATGATTGTCATCCACTGCGTGTAATGCTTGAAAGTCGTGTCCCAACCAAAAGAAATTGTTTTCACCTTGAAAGCTCACTATGAAGTCCTATGGCAAAGACTGTCCGGTTCAGTAGGTCATTTATCTGCTTTGGATAACGATGCTGACGTGTTCTTTTTCATGTCATTTATGAATTACTTTATCGTCTTCAACTATGAACTTTATCATTCTTTCACCTCACCAGCCGTGAAACAATAAAGCATTTTTCTATTGTATGTACCTCCTTCCCTACACATTCGAATACGTGCGTGGGTAACATGCTGTATATTAGCGCTGTGAAAGAATGTGTATTGTCAACTGCATAAGAACACGTTGCACCATTCACTTTGTGTGGAAGTGCACACAAAAATGATGTGGCCATGTAGGTAATTGCATTGACCAATACAGACTTTGTATGACCTTTTCAAATCTTGGTGTGTTACTGCTGGTTCTTACATTCCTCTGTGATTTTTCTTCGTTTGCTTGGATTGAAAAATATTTTCAGATTTGCTTTAAGTCAGTCACGCTTCAAGTATTCGACGGTGCATCTCACATGACCTCAAAAAGTTCCATTTCCTACGCGAACACATCAACTTGGAGTAGTTGGACGGAATGGACGATTGCAGCAGACTTAGTATATCGTGAAAGATATCGAACATGCTGCGCAGCACAACTGTCAAATAACCGAACATGTTCAGGATCAGCCCTCGAAAGAGAACGTCTGAAAGGAACTTTCTTCGATGGGAACGATACAAGACCGATGACAGGTGACAAATTGAATCTTCATCTATTTAGCAACCATCATTCATTCTTTCACGAATAGCATCTGCATTTCAGTTTGTGCATCTCAATAACAAATATAACTCACATTTTGGCTGATCGAAATTTATTCGCCATAGCGCTTTCAAGCGTTTACGCTCATCATCAGTGGCATACACAGTCTAAAAGAATACAATATCGACACGTTTATATACAAAAATAACAAATAATAAATAATATTATATAAATTAATTAATTATATAAATTATATCATTATCAAAAAAATAATAAATATACTTGTATATAAACGTGTCGATATTGTATTCTTTTAGACTGTGTATGCCACTGATGATGAACGTAAACGCTTGAAAGCGCTATGGCGAATGAATTTCGATCAACCAAAACCTTGTGGCTTTTGTCTTCATAACTCACATTCCTGATAAGCTGCTTCAATAGTTCGGTGAAAGAATATGTTTGGTGAAATTTTCGAAAATGTTGAATCATGCTCATTTTTTCATAGTAGGTTCAAGTCTCGACGTCTACCTCGTAATTCAGCCTTCTTTCATCTTAGATTCTCAAAAATAGATGCATACGCACTTTGAGTGTCGGTAATGCGCCTTATATTTATTGCATCCAACTACAAAGGCATCCAAGTAGATTGCAAACCTCTCAATTATCTGAATATAGGTATACCTGTATAGTTATAGCTAGCTTTTGAGGTTCATACTGCGTAATATTGACTAACTATGGCGGGATATAACCCCAGCCGTAGGCGAGGTTTGCATCTACCATTTCTAGGCAATAAAAGCGGTATATACCTAAAAAGCTAGCTATAACGATATCATCAGCCGACACTAGACAACAAATTTGCTGATATTGCATAATTTGATATCACTATCTGGATCAGTTGATATCAAGCAACATCAGCCGTTTGAGTTAGTGATATCAATTTTGATAGTCGATGGAGAAAGTCGATAATACCATGGGACCACCATGTTGCAGTGAATGCCGTAGTATTGGTCATCTATGGAATCAATCAAAACTATTTGACCAATTTCCGCACTGATCTTGCAAATTATCAGATTAGGGATGTGCATAGAACGGTATATGTAGTTTTGTTCGACACATGGGTTTGCCCGACACACTTTCGATGGTTTTGTTCGACAGTGGTTTTGTTCGACATTATTATATATACATATATATATATATATATATATATATATATATATATAATATATATATATATATATATATATATATATATATATATATATATATATATATATATATATATATATATATATATATATATATTTAGACAAGTAACCTGGCAATTGATAAATTTATCAAATCTCAACAGATGTAACCACCACGACACATGTTTCGGCCTGTTGGGCCTCATCAGTCGTGGGTAGGTTTGAACCAGCGACGTTGGAGCTAGAGGACGTGCAAGCATACCCTCTAACCACAAGGCCACCGGACCATCTGTTGAGAGCGTGAATTAGCCAGGAAGGCACTGCTTTAACGCAGGCACGTGGAAAGCGGAATGCTTTCTGCAATCACTTAATACCGCATCCGAGATTGAGGCGCTTCACGCAGGCGGTACTCATTACATGTTTAGACAGGTAACCTGGCTGTATATAAGCTGTATATATATATATATATATATATATATATACAAGGTGTTTCAAAAGTAGGCTAACAGTAGAAATTGGCCTTGAAAAGCTATGTCTTAATGCTATAGATTAATAAGCTATGTCATAATAATCTTTTTCACGATGCCACAGATAGCTAATATGCCTTGTATTCGTAAGGGGCAAAAATTCAATACTCTTTGACATCGCGTAAATCATATTAAAATATCTCATGATCTCCAGTGTTTTCATGCCTACATATTTCACTACAACCCAATTTGAATCTATACCGATCATGAGAAGTCGAATAACTATCCAACATCTATCAAAAAAAATTATTAGGAAACCATGTAAACAAGATAGTAGTTGTTTCAGTGTTACTGCGGAGAAGGAAGAACAGCTGACATTCGAATGTCCTCCGCGCCCCTCAGCCTGGTGCACGAAGACGCTGTCGTCAACACAAGACAGGGAGGCGAAGAAGGAAGAACAGCTGACATCCAAATGTCCTTCACCTTTGTTAATTCCAGCCTCTTAGACCATCGTCAGAAGCTTCTGACGATGGCCTAGAGGAGGCTGAAATTAATAAAGGTATTAACATTAAAACAACTACCATTTTGTTTGCTTGGTTTCCTAACAAAAAAATGAACAAATGAATAACCAAGGCCTATTCAACATATCAAAAAATTAATCAACTTAAAGTTGCAAAAATTCACGAACGCAAATGCTCAAAATGTCCACCATGGACATCGGCACATTCTTGTAGTCTTTCGGCCACACTGTGGCACACAGTTCTGCATAAGTTCCTGTCATCACTGATCTCTTGACAGGCATCTGCGATGTAGGAGCGGAGTTGAGAAAGTGTGTGAGGTTTTCGTCCGTACACTTTCTCCTTTACAACGCCCCAAAAGAAAAAGTCCATCGGAGTTAGATCGGGAGAGCGAGGAGGCCAAAGGATGCTACCACATCTCCCGATCCACTTTCCTGGAAAAGTGTCATTCAGATAGCTTCTGACACTCACTGCAAAATGCGCTGGTGCACCATCCTGCTGAAAGTACAGCTCATTGAAGTTGTTCAATGACTGCATCTCAGGAATCGCAAAGGATTGGAGCATTTGAAGGTACACCTCAGCCGTCACAGTTCTTTCAAAAAATACTGGCCCAATCACACCGTTGCTTGACATACCGGCCCAGACGGTTAAGCCAGGCTGGTTCAGCTCATTTGTTGATACCATGTGCGGATTTTCAGGGAACCAGTAGACACAGTTATGTCTATTTACGTGACCTGATAGTTTGAAACTAGCAAATCTGGGTTCTCCCGAATTTCCGACAACATGAGCACAGCAAACTGCAAGCGTCGTTCAGCATCATCCGGTAGAAGGTGCTGCAACAGTCTGGGTCGGTATGGTTTCAACTCAACTTTCCTCATCAGTCTCCAAGTAGAGCTTAGAGAAATGTCCAACTCCAATGAGGCTCTTCTTGTTGACTTCTTCGGACTTTGAACAAATGTTTGGGCCACTAGCTCCTCGTTTGATGTTATTGAAACTGATCGAGGGCGTCCTGACTTCGGTGCATTCTCTACCGAACCGGTCTTTTCAAATTTATCTCGAATGCGATAAATAGCAAATCTTGATGGAGGATTGCTGTGAAAGGCATCTCTCCATTCCATTCGCACCTTTTCAGCATTCTCGTTTTTCCAAAAGGATTTCAAAATCCATTTTCTCTGATCATCTTTTAGATGACCTGACATGACAGAAGCAGCAAATTCAAAAAAGCTTCAAGCTTGTTTAATTCACTTCAAGTCAAACTAACAGTGTTTGATTCAAATCAAATTAATTGAACATATCCATGTACGTAATGTCAGATTGGTGCTATATCTTGTCCATGATAGATTTCAAAATTCCTTTGCCAATGGAATGCTACTGCATAGACTTCTAAATGATAGTAGCAATTACTTCGAAGTCTATGGCTCATGTTGGACTGATCATGGATATCCATCGACTGATTCAGGTGTAAATCGCCAATAGAACGGTCAACATAGATTTCCTAGGGCAAAATCAACTGTTAGCCTACTTTTGAAACACCTTGTATATATATACATTATACAATGTATATAATCAGCTTATTATTTTCTTGCGTATACAGTGTACCAAGTTCTACATCATAGCATTCATAGACATCCCTGATTAAATTACAGTCTGTTTCATAAAACTGTATTTTCTTTGTTCAGCATTTTACTCCATACATTCACGTACTCTGTGGTAGCCTTATATCAAGTTCCATCCTAGCAGGAATATAGAACTGTGACGGGGCAATATAGCAGTAGAAATAAGTCATAACATGCTTTAATGTCAGCATAGATAATACATGGCATAGAGCAAGGATTTCCATGAAAAAAAGAAGATATCTGCATTATGTAATGATTAAAATATCATGGACCTAAGTTTCCTTGGCCAAATTATTTTTAATCCATGATATGCATCAAGCAATGATTCTATCATATTACTATTATGTATTAAGTATGTTGCCATATTGGTTGCCATTGTATTTTAGTAATAATAATACGAAATTTTACTTGCTGTCATGGAAGCAGCTGGAATTTGACTTCTGTGAAATAATCTATGCACAGGCATTTATTTGAATTAGTTATTCTGCTATAGAAGGACGATCATAATGTCAGACAAGGAAAATGAAATGGAAATATGCCGAACAAAACCACTGTCAAACAAATGCCTAAAATCCATGATATCTTATTGTCGAATGAAACCATGTGTCGAACAAAACTACTACATTCGCATAGAACATGTCCTCAGGCGGCTGATAATATTATATATAAATGCTGGAAAAGCAAACCCACTCCAGTAACATCTCCACTAGGATTATCAAAGACTTTAATTATTGATAAATCTTTGTAATTAATACAAAGCCCTTATTTCTTGAGTAAAATATGCGGGTATACAGCAAATCATTTGATATAATTCGCAAATATGATGCGTGGCGTACAGCGCATTCAAACACTTGCAACAAATTGCATTCTGTGTAGAGTTGACGCATGTACTCATAGATTATTGCTTTGTGTACAATATTTCTAAGTCAAAGTATTTGAGACAATCAAAATTTGCACTAGAAATTCAATTTCAAACTAAATATTGTTGGAAACACTAAAAGTACCCTTACGGAAATATATCATCAAGTTTCATGATATTTTAATGTCATTAACCCCATGATATTTTGAAACTAGATATCATTAATCGCCATGATATTAGTATCATTACCCCATGATATTAATGTCATTATCCCATGATATTATTTCCCATGATATTTTGAAACCAGATATCATCAAAAATATCATTATGATACTATCATTAACTCCCATGATATTTTCGTTTTCATTATCATAGAAATTAATGAGAGTATCATAATGATATTTTTGATGATGTCTACAATAGGTGAAATCACAAATAACCCACTGACGAATGTCATACGTGCAAGTAAGAGATGATTTACCAGGTAAACAAAACAACAATATTTCAAAAGTAACTATTATTATACAAAAGAACTGACTTTAAGTCCAACATGAACTTTGTGATTGACTAGTACACGACAGTGTCAATTCAAAATCTGAAGAATGAGCTATCCAATTATTTCACAGAAACAAGTCTATACAAACACATATCATCTTAACAGTGAATCACATTCAGACAGTTGCATACTCAAAGGCACAATATATAATATACGTTTTATGGGCAATTGGGAAAAAAATTCTATTTATTCAACGTGGAAAATCAATGTATTCAATCTATTCAATGTAGAAAAAGATAGGCAGAACTTCTTTTGATTTACTTAAAAGATACACGCTCACTAAAATGTCTAATTAATATTTCGACTAAATCGGTGCATGACTGGATACATTCCTGCCGGATACATTCTACACGTTATTACACATTACACCATAGCCAATGTGTAAGCGCAAAAACAATTTGATGGGCACCTTTATCAAAGACAGACTCTAGAAATTCGTCAGTTTAAAGAACTTGAGTAATGCAACCATTAACAGCATGAATTCAAGGTATCACCTTTACATCAATTTTAGTAGTCAATGATTTTATGAAAGGAGTCACAATATCATATTTACATTTTTCTCTTTTACGCGCAAGTCATATTACTAACCATCCAAGTTTATATGTAGTACAGTAAAGTTCGACACAAACCGTAATGAAAACGACTTTAAAGAAAATACAAGAATAACAGTCGCTAGTCGAACACAAAGGGACTTTGAAATGAGTAACACATTCATTTGTATCTACAGTAGCACAAAATTACAGCATTTGAAACTTCTAAATACAGTATACATGTATATATTGTACAAAATTGCATCAAAGAAGTCATTAGCTTCTATTACAATATGCTTTCATTAAACAGCAGTAACAAATGGCGTTCATATAACATAAATATACGATGAGTCACATGAGAAAAATGTAGGAACCTACTACAATATTTTCGGAAATTTAATAACAAACTGAAATATTCACATACTATAGTTGATGCAGAAAAGTTAGGCTCGTAGTCACACAGAAGGCCGTAAATGAATCTAATAATACAAGGATAGTCAACTTGTCACTTTTCAATTCAACACGATCATAATGTTACATACATAACGGCAACGATAGGCAAGCAGGATCGTCAATTTAGCGTAAGGTGTCCATATTGTAACGGATATTGTGTTGGAACACAATGCAAGAGCAGTAAATTGACGAAGTAAATAGGAACTCCAAGGTGGACTACTAGAATATTTTCTCCTATTATAGTTATAATTAATTAGTTGATCACATTTCCTATGCTATCTAGAAAACAGCATGAATGGTTGGTGTTAATTGCTAGGAAGATATAATCAAATTCCTTTAACGATGAATGATTTAACAAGGAAAAAATGAAGCTTTGACATCACTGCTCCCAGGTTTGAGACTATTGTGGTGTGGACATGTTCTGACTCTATAGTGGATGATAATGATAATTATAATTTGAAAGAAAAGATGGAAACTATATGATGCAATGAAGGTTTTCTACTTGCACATTGATCATTCAAATTGGTTGGAGATCGAAAACTTAGTTGAGCATTATTCCGCTTGTTAAGAGCAAGACTCCACAATTGACCAATTTTTTCTGTAATAATTAATTTGGAAGACATGAGAATCATGCACGAACAAACTTGAAACAGATCTGCTTCCATCGAAATATTTAAGAAAATCAGGATTGAAAGAGGGGCAGAGATTTACCCTGAAGATTCCTGACACTGCTCAACCCACTTGAGATGACTGCGTATCTAGAACAGAATACTTGCTCTCTCAGTACCTATGTAGTGAACAGTCAAAAAATAGCAGATATTTGTTTGTTGAGAAGGGTACTGCAAGCTACTTACAAACAGCCCACGTGTAAAAAATGTCACAAACTCTTGGTGAAAGGAGAGTGAAGGGGGGCTTTGTCCTCATTCTATTTCAATTGTAGAAGAACATCACTAGCCACTTCAGGCAGACACTTGAATTTCGCAAGAATCTACGTGAGATTTCCATTACGAAAATAGTGAGACCCCACTTCATGTAAAAATGAAATCAACATGATAAGTTGACCATGACTTCGAAACTGGAGAACGGAATGCATGTTGAATTGATCGCACTCGATTGATGTACACTTCTACACAACTTAACATGGTCAGTATATTAGTATTTATTCTCGATGCTTTGAGTATCAGCCATAATAATAGAAACTTATCTACTCGTAAACACCAAATTGCTTTTAATTGATGTAAACCATCAATGACTGAATATACATGGAAACGGAAAGTTCAGTTACAGCGTAGGCACGAATATATATATGAATACTAGAAATCACATGTAACTTGACTGAAATTGATTTTAAAATCAAAAGAAATATCTAGGAGACCTATAAAATATTTCAGATAATAATATAGCCAGTACAAATAGACTCAGTGCACTCTGAGCAGTTCTTCAGCTTGTTTAGCCACTCTAGATATTTTAAGCTAGTTTGGGTCATTCTCAGCCGTAATGACGCATCCCTGTATTGGCGAAAATCAGCGTCTACGGCTGCCAGAACAACATTTGTGCTTAATTTGTTCAAGTTTGAGGAAATCTTCCTATTCTATTCCTAGGCGAACAGGCACTCTGCAATCTGCATGATTATCAGCCGCACGGCAAAGCAAGAAAAAATATACGCAGAGTGCAACCCATTGTATCTAGTCATTCAATTTGTGAAGCCAATAAAGACATCACATGATAGATTGAACCATTCCCAGCCGTTCTGACGAGCCATGCTATTTTGGAATTCTTGTCAAATCAAATCCTATGATTAAGGCGTCTAGTCAAAGCATCAAGCACAAATAATGATATACATATAGTTACTAACCGCATAGTTGAAAATTCATCAGAAATCAGGATAACAGAACAGAAATTGTATCTCCAATTAGGTTCACGAAGACTCAAAATAGGAGCAACTATTACTTCGCCAATTTCCTACAGTCCCGGAACTTCTGGGACATTCGTTGGATGATGTCCTTTTCTTGGACGCTGGGATCCAATCGATGCACTTCACCTGAAAATAAAACAAGCTTGCTTGCACATCTTATCTAAGCAAAGAAAAAATATTCAATCGAAGACAAGAATGGGACTCAAATATGCAGAAATATATAGAAAACATGAAATCGAACAAATTTACATCACTTTATTTGAAAACTGATTCAGGTTGCTTCCATCTTCCATTTTTTCATCGATCTATGGTTTTTAATAAAATAGGACCAAAGAAAAAAATCTTCAAAGAAAAAAAATTCTTTTATGTCACCATAAAAGAATGTGACAGGTATTGATTGAGCTACATTATACCAATAACAATAAAAGGAAAAATTAACCTGACTGAATCTAGAAATTTATTTTGTATTTCATATCTCTTTCCTTTGCCATCTTCACAGAACGTTTCAGTTCTGTACTGTAATATATTTTACATTATATTAGATAAGAGTTGCACCTCATAAGTCATAATCATTGTAATAATCATCATCATAATAATGATTCTAATGAATTTCTAAGCGGTACCACAACTGATACTGACACGAACAATAACCATATCACCAACACAAGACTCGTTGGCAATTGGCGTTTGATTAAAATTGTAATACAAAGCATCTCTACGATCATAGATGAAATTAGCTGTGAACATCCACAACAAGTTGTACTTGCTTGGTTGACATCTGAGTGTTTCTGCCAAGAATACATGTGAACAGATATATTTCTACTTACTGAAGATCCAGTTCCGGACACTAGAGCTGACTACTGGTCCACCACCTCTTGACCGAACAGCACTCAGCCGCACCAACTGCTCCCTGGTATACGCTGTCCCTAACATGACACTAACCAGCTTCTTCCACTGGCGACAAGCTTTGATGGCAAGTGCTTGGATATCAGTTAGGACAGGCACTTCGCCAACAGCAACCGGCTCCGGGGTTCTCGGCGTTCGTGGACGACAATTCTTAACGTCACGGAGAACAGATGAAGCTGTATGTGTAGGAGGTAGGTGAACGGGCGTTGCAGGAAAGTAGACGGGCGTTGTAGGAAGGTGGACGGGCGTTGTAGGAAGGTGGACGGGCGGTAGTGATGGATGCTCAGGTGTTGGAACAAATGCGGAAGACTGGACGGGATCGTGAAGGGCTGAGGTTTGTGGATGCGCCGGCATTGTTGGAGTGGCAGGTCTGTGGGCAGCTAAGGCAGCATCGTCCTCCATGAGTTCCAGCATCCCCATCTCGGGTTCTCCTGTATCCATCGCCGCGATACTGAGAGCATCAGTGAAGCTCTTCGCCTCCTGACGCACGTGAACCTAAAAATAAATACTTTTATTTGAATATTTAGCATTTCAGTGTACATGCATAAATTAATTTTATTATAATTTTTTAAGAATTTTGCTTATTTACTTCATTATGAGAATATTCACTTACGATTGATCGCAGAGTCCGTGAGATGGTCATCGGGACATCTTCAATCAGAATGGAATTCAGGCGTTGCAGATTGGTGACCTGAAACTCCAGCTTCCTAATGCGTTGTACCAGTTCCACCTTCGACAATTTGCAAAGCTCGTCCTGAATGAGAAGTGGAACAACATTGATTTTTATGAAAGTTTCAAAACCAGCTGCATCAATATTTGCTACAATTTCGTGATCAGAAACACTGACATGATGATCGTGGTTGACTTTATAAGGAAAAAACGAAGGATCTAGTTTCTTTGGTGCTGATGATATCTAAGTTAATATTTTCAATCATGAATTTTAAAAAATGTTAACAATTATGACAATTAACAATTTCACGAAATGCGTCGACAAGATTAATTTTCTTTCGAAATAAAAGTTGGAAATGAAGTTATTAATTCTACTAGCTTTGTATGAAGTACTGAAGGCAGTTGAGAAAAATATCAAGCATTAAAAAGCAAATCATTTTTGTACTTACACCGGCAACAACTTCGTCCGTCTTCTCCTTCTGAGACCTGAGAAGACGACATAAGACCTCCTCGGCCTTAGCGAATGTATCTGTAAAAGTAATCAATGATGATTGGATACTTATATTGAACCAAGCATGTGAAATTAATAATAGCAAAAACATTAACTATGGCTAATAAACTTAGCTAAGGTCTTTATCCTTTATCCTTAAGGCTTTTCCTTAATCTGGAAATGTTCGTGCCAAGCAATATCTAAGCATACGTCACATTTACAGGTCTGTTAAGAGGGTATTTTCATCCATTAATATGTTCCAATAATGTCGTTCATAAGGAAAAACATGGGCTAAAGGAGCATGAATAATGGACGTCCTACAATAAAAATGCCGCATTTAAAAACTTATTGATCATTGAACTGCAAATGCAGTATATTCTGTTAACGTAAACTATGTCCATTTGCATTTCATTTTCCAGCTTGGTTGTCGTAACGTAAAAATGATTGCAATTAATTAATAGAATCTTGTTACAAATAATATGATTGTGCATAAATCTCGAAAAGTTTTTGAAACTTTTAGGCTTCTAAGTCTGGTGAAGATGTTGATCTATATTTATATTCATGGTTGTATTTGTAAGTGCGTGTGCGCAGTAAAATATGCATGCAATATATGCTGCAACCCTGAGTTTTGAGTTGGATATAAAACTCAAGTCACCAGTAACCACGTGTAAAGCGGGCTTGTAGCAAAAGATAGAATTAGAACAAATACAAGGCTTGTTAATAAATTCTCTGATTTCATCTATAGAAGCATTATTTAAGATCTGGTTGTAATTGAAGAGCTTCCGACCAATAGGGATGTTGTATTTGAAGAAAACATATAGCGAACTTTTACTACGAATTGGCTTCGGCAACATACTGGCAACATGGGAATCAGCGAAAATGGAAGAAACTTTTAAGAGATCTACATGCACTTCTTTGCACTCAAAAGAGATAATAATAGCTTCCTGTCGACCTTATCAACCAAATCCTCGACTTTTAAGAAGGATAAGATGGATGATGCCTTTGTTGGACTGTCGTAACAGGCACCTCTGAGATGAGATACCACCGGTTCCACCAGTACCGGACCTGGTGTTGATCACGCATCCATTCCCAAAGATCCTTCCTAGTGTGGAAAGAGCCTGATAAATGCCAAATGTTTGGGCCTTCAACCAAGCAGTTTTGCAGTCTGGTAATTCTACTGACTTTTAGAATGCTGGATTGAAAGTAGGAGGAATTATCAACTTCACTTGACCATTATCATCATATACAACCAGCTGCTTGAATATATGGCTTACTGGAGCATGCATAAACTCTGAAGAAGAACGTGCAACTACTCGCTTTATATTTCTTGAAAGGGATTCGATATCTAAACGGTTTCCTACGAGGTGATGTTCATTTCCTACGCGAATAAAGAACAAAACATGAATGAAATTTTCAGAATTGTCCAATATATAGCAACTGCATCGTCTAGAACTACTACAAAATTTAGAGCAGGTGAACTTCACGCCGTTTATCCACATAGATTTGAAGACTTCAACTTCAATATCAATGTGCCTTACATTACTTAAAAATGCTTTCAATTCCTCACTAATTTTCATCAATTTTGATACTCCAGGAACAATCCCTTGTGGTTTTCGAGATGCAACATTTTGAATTAAAAAATTTTCAAAATTCATCAGTTGACTGTTTATTCCATCGAAAGCTCTATCAGATGAAGACACGAGGTGCCACAACAAATTAAAGCGCTGTAATATTTGCTTGCATATACTTTGTGTACCATTGAATAGATGTGTTAAAACATTATTATATGCCTCAAATCGATACATATGGTACAATACTTGTGGACCGAAATGAGCCAAATTTTTCCTTATATGCAATAGCAAGTGAACGTTGTAAGTCATATTTTGAATACCATAGATTTCTCTAAAATCGTAAATAAATCTATTTATTCCTACATTCAATTTTTCTAAGTCAGTATTGTTTCTTTCGTAGGTAAGTATGTCATACATAATTTCATTCAGTGATAGAAAGTGTTCATATGCATTTGTCGGCAACACATTTTCTAGAACAATAGGACCATAAAACAATAAGAAATTATTAAATTCTTGCGCTTTCCAAAATTCTATGGCTCTTATAGATCGAGGAGGCCTGCTCATAAACGATGGAACTCTAAATTGACTCAGCTTAAGATCAATTTCAGATCGAAATCTCGAAATATTAGTAAACTGATCTGCTCGGAACAATGAAACAACCAAAATTGCCATTGAATTGCTTAATATTCTGCAGCTGACATCGGGCAACCGAGTCAGCAACCACATTGATAGGTACTATAACATACTTATTTCCAGCATGCATTATACCTTCACTAGAAAGATTTTTCAAAATAGTCGATATATGCTTAAAATACAATTCAAATTTAGGCTTTGCACTACCATAGTATATTCCCATTAAGAAGATGTTGTGAATAAAGAGGAAGTTAATTGATAGTCACGTTATGTAGCTTCCTATTGTGTCAGACTGGCCTAATAAACACGAAGATACAGGAACCTATCCGCTGAATATGCGTAGAAAAATTGTCTAAGATGTAGTGTTCAAGTATGTAGCGTGCTCTATAATATAGGAAAATTGTGAATACTCAGTGTTAATGAAGCTTATACAATATGACAGTAATGTCCGTTTAACAGTGGCAATATAAAATCATCAATTGTGCTTCCACTATAATGGTTGAGGTGTGAATATATACGAAAATATAGCTGCTTGCATAAGTATGATAGCTGCTTAAATAATAAATGAAAGTAATTCAATTACCGTTTCACGGAATACCCATTGTTTTAACCTGAATTAATTAATCCAATTAATTAGTTCGTTTAAACAATAGCTGAAAACAATAATTGCTACTCACCATTTGTTGTCAATTGCAGTATTCTTCCGATGTTGATCGAAAATCGTTTTCAGAACACAGTCCAAAACGTGCTCCGGTAGAATCAGGAGCTGATATTACTGCTCAATGATTTCTTCTTTGTCATACGTTTCTCAGTAGAAGTACAGACACAATAGTCAAAGGATTAAGTTAGTACAGCTGCCAATCAAGGAAATTGTGTCACCAAGCTTGATTACATGCGTAGAACAGTCTCTCATTTTGTCAGCTGATCCTAAATTTGGCCCGGGTCAACAAATTCGAAAATGCGCACTCAGTTGTTATGGTGAAATTTTGTGGTTGGGGTGAATTAGTTAAACATATATCAGCTGATGCGTTCCTAACCCAGTCCACAAAGTAGTCATCAATAGAGTTATCAACCTGCTTGAAGTCAAGTGAAATAAATGCCATCGTGAATTGTGGTCTGAAGTAAAGTGAATGTTGGCATATACACCAGATGACAATAGAAACACACGAATTGGTTCATCGGAAGAGTTTGTGTCAGATGCTTCTCAAGTTGAATGAATAAAACTATGTCATCAATAATTCAGTCCCAGCACATTGTGGATAGTAGAACTCTTACCAATTGCACACATGCATTGTATTGCCGGACATTTATCTCTCACAATAATGAATATGCCTCCGACACAAAGAGGTTTAATAGGGAAACTAGAGCGGACAGAAAGGCCTTTTACAATAGAGACTGATGGCACCACGCAATTTAATGATAAAATTTCAGTTTAACAAAAGACTTTTTCTATCGGTTTGTTTTACCGACGATAAGTGGCTACTAACTAATTTATCAGTAGATCTAAATATTGAAATTTATGAGATGTTGTGAAGATCATCGAAACGAGAATTTATTATCATTGCACAGTGGTTTAAGTAATAATAATCAAGTCATCAAGCATTAAGGAGTAAAATTTGGTTGTATGTAGTACTTTGAAGTATTTATTCAATTGCGATAGCGTGCAGCAATTTGAAAGTGGACGCAATAATTGAAATTATTAGTCCGCGCTCGACCACACGACAAATCCTGATTAGTGAATTTTACACCATTGTTTCTTACTAGCTTTGAGGACATCACTCATTTTTTACATGTTATCCAGGCCAGTTACGTGAAGACAGTACACACTTATACCCTCGCCATGAATTGATCCATTTCGTGTTCAAATGTTTGCAACAATGATGTAGTGTAGATCATATCGAATACTCAAATGGCTGCACTTGAAAATTGTTCCATCAGTTGAGACACCATAACACTTGTCGAACACTCAAAAAGATTCCTCATTGACGCCAGATTGGTTTTAATCAAGAATAAAAAAAACAGCAAAGTACCGTTGTTGTAAAAGGCATGCAATTCCATAAATAACAAAGTCCCTCATTTGCTGTAAGCGCACCGCATATCACCTCGCTCTGTTGGATATTTCCGCAATAATCGTACGATGAGATAAGTGGCTGATCCACATCTATTAAAGGAGTCTTATTGTCTCGGTTTACTGCAATGAGAAGCCATTCGATGAATAAGACTGCCAAACCTGCGCATGAACGCACGCGCGTGTGTGTGTTGGAACTGATGCATGGTTCCCGTGATGTTTCCAACGAGTTACTAACATATTGTTACACTTATCAGTGTGTGTTACCGGCGCGCGTCTGTTACCAGATGCGTGATGTGTGCGTGCCAGCGGTGTCAAAATTCATGCAGAGAAATTGCCATGACTTGGGCGTCTGTATCTGCCAACTGCCAAGCCATGAATTTCGCCAACCATTTTGAGCTGTGTGCACCCGTAACAAAATTAAATGCAGTTTGGCTACTTAGCAGCACTGTACACATGACCGTGCTTTTCCGCTTTAAATCGTCATTCGAACATCATTATTCCGCGTTTGCATCAAAAGTGGATAGCGCAGTCGAGTATTGAAACCATGATTGAAACATCGGAATAAGAAAAACCGACAGAAAATTTTCCAGTAAATAGAAAAGTAACAGCCCATACATTTAGTATTGATAATATCAATTATCAAGCGAATTTGATGAATTCGCCGGTACTCACCCCACGTTTTCAAATGTCTAAAATCCGTAAAACTCGCAAAACTTCAGATACACGTATTTGAATATTTTCAACCCACATACAAAAAATATGCAGATTCGACAAGTACTTTTTGAATTAGAGACGATGACGTGAAGTGTAGCGATGTCAGCAGTACTGTTCGACGTATTACTGTTACTCGTGTGTGCATTGTTCTCTTTCTGTCTCCGTCTCATCCATTACTATTTGAAATCTTCCCACGACCACAACCCCACCACACATTTCTTAAATTAAGCACACCAATGGAAAGGATGTGGTCCGGATCATCATCACTTCTACTGCAACGTTGTCGCGACATGACTTTGTTGACCTAGTGCTATCTACTCAGACGATGAGGTCAGGCGAAGTTAGATCAAGGTGCTGACATCGCTACACTCCACGCACGTCATCGTCTCTAATTCAAAAAGTACTTTTCAGATTTGCATAAAATTCTGCATGTAGGTAGAAAATATACAGTTCTCAAATACGTGTCTCTGAAGTTTTGTGATGATTGATTCATTTCTACGGATTGTAGACAAATTTGAAAACGTGGGGGTAGATAACCGACAAGTACTAATTCGCCTTTCAGATAAATATCGATATTCATCGGAAAACAATAAGTCGCATTTTCCCTTAGACGCTAACATGAGCTCATACCAGGAGGTTCCGTTTTGTAATCAGTTTATGGTCCGAAGTAGATTCATCTGTTGTTACTGTAATTTTGATATCGGTAAAAAGACACGAACGTATGAAGGAATATACATGTATATTCATTACAAAAGATTAAGTACTTATAGGTTACCCCCCCCCACGTTTTCAAATTTGTGTAAAATCCGTAGAAATGAATTAATCGCTACAATACTTTTAAGTGCACGTGAGTGAGGATATTTTCTATCGACATACCAAAACTTGTCCAAATTGGACAAGTTCTGAATTAGGGGCGATAACTTGAAATGAAGCGTTGCTCTGCAGCTTGATCTGATTTTTTCTGACCTCATCGTCTGAGAAGAAAGCACTTGAAGTTAACAAAGTCATTTCCCGACAACACCTGTAGTGATGATGAGTTGACCAAGCCATATCCCTTACACTAACATTTTCAACTTAATAAAGGTGTGGCAAGGTAGTGGTAGTGGGAAGATTTCAAATAACAGTGGATGAGACAAAGAGGTGGAGAGAACAATGCACACACGAGTAGCAATAATGCGTCGAACAGACGAAGTCAAATCAAGCAGCTGACATCGCTACACTTCACGTCATCGTCTCTAATGTAAAAAGTACTTGTCTGATCTGCGTGAAATTTTATATGTGGGTAGAAAATATGCTTAATTACGTGTACCTGAAGTTTGGTGGCGATTGATACATTTTTGCAGATGCTAGACAAATTTGAAAACTTGGGGGGGGGAGATAACCCATTAATACCAACGATTATACACTTATGCGCGCATATGTCAAATTTAACTGTAGTAGTCAGAAAATTAATTCTCTCGATCACTGTCCGTCATGTCATCATCTACAACGAAAATAGGATGACAACTCATGTTATACTAAAGTTGAGCATGCGAGAAATCTAGGTGAAGCATGGGTGGCAGGGTGATACAATAAAATATCAAGTTCTTTGGAAGTCTTCAGCCTTTTGGCCACTTTTAACAATGTGTGACACGCTTTCTTTATTCACTCATAACTCGAATGCTTCTGTGTGCCGAACTTTACTTTGAGTATTGTCCAACAATTCATTTCCGATCAAATCGCCTTTTTTAATGGCTTCCTGTCATACTCAATTTTTATCCCTTTCATGCAATAAGATTCTTCACTCGTCTAATGCCTCATGTTTCCTCTTTACAGATTTGACAGCTTCAAATATTGACGCCTCTTTCATGATAATCTGTCTTTATCAGCAGCGGTTGCCTATAAATGCACGGGTATACCATCAGACTCCACGTAGTATTCCATCTCCCCCCCCCCATTTACTAGGATTAAGCTAAGTGTACCTTTTATAACTGATAAGATAACGGGCATGAGATAATGCATACGATCAAGCATCTGCCGTTTACAATCCAGTCATAAACAGTAATCACGTATCTAGTTTAACAAGCCTACAAACTCACGAAAAATTAAACAGCATTTCCTTTTTGGAAACGAAGACACTGCAAGACGCATTAGCTCAATAGAAAACTTTGGCATGTCAAAGGACGTAGAAAGATGCGTTCAAATAAGGAGACTTAACAAACCAATGACAAATGTTTTAACAAACCATTTTAAGGAATCTTTCCAATAAAACCAATGACAGTTCCCACCGAGTAAGCGGACATCAGACAGAACTCCGCCTTTTGTCCCTATACAAAAATCCTCGCGATCCAGCAACGGATAGAAGAACATCGCAGCAGACTAAACAAATGTGAAGGATTTCATCAGGATTAATGAAGGATTAGCAGTTTGACTTAACGGGTTTTTGCGTAAATCACACGGATAAATTTCGACATTATACATAACTGCCGGACTCACGATGATACTAAACCGGAATCAAACCGAATAATACTACAAATGACCACAAATTTCACTCACTTGAATATTTTTCCTGCTATGCCGTACACTCCAATAATCAACTAACTCCCAGATCATACTGTTAATATTGTAATCAGCATGACACAGGAATCCACTGACCATCGGTACAAAACGACTGAAATGAATAGGCCTACATCAATTAACAAATATATTTGAAAGATATGCCGACCCAACCTCAAACAACGTAATTTTAAATCCAGTGGCTAGTTGCGCAACAGGACTCAAAACTTACGAATTTGAGGCAATGAACAATCTGAAAATGAAAAAATTACCAGAACTCACGTTAGGTTTTCCATGTCTCATCTTCCTTCAGAGATCAAAGTCGCAGAACTCATGAGAACTGAAAGAAATAAGACATCTACTATATAGGTACTTGCATTGAGATTATCATGGATAAACATCAGATGGGACCAGGGATCGCAATTCACCCAAGAAAACGGAAAATCGGGAAAAAAGGGGGTTTGAATGCATAAATTTGAAATATTCACGTTAGACTAATTTAGTAAAAAAACGGAAAATTGCGATCCCTGGATGGGACATTGAAAATATTGAGGCGCATTGCATCATAACATTGCTACGCGTTAGCAAAATGAGTAATCAGAATTCAATATAGAATAGCTTCTATGTTGACATTGCTTTCAACCTCAAGAAGGCATATTCAAAATTCAGTAGATATTTCTAACTTCAAAACACAAAAATATCTCCACGAATTAATCAAACTCACAATCTTTCTCCATTCCAACTTCAGAGATTCACCTCGCAATTTCCTAAGAAACACATAAAAATACCTGAAAGAAATGACGCATCTATTGAAAATATTTGCGTTAGTCAACAAGAATAAAGTTTGAGCAGGTTACGAAACGCATTATCACCTTATTCTTACCACGTTATGACCTCAAACAATTTTGCTGATAAAAATGAGGCTATTGAAAGAGAAATCAGGTAGTTATTTCAGGGACATTTTGTTCTTTTATACTTCCTGATTCCAAGTGTCTTCTATTCCTAACCACAAATTAATTCAGTCTTTGGTAATGTAAAAGCTTATAAAATATATAATGACAAAACGATTACGGTATGTAAACAAACGTGTATTTTTAATTCATACATCGAAAGGTTAAAGAGTTTTTCTTCGATAACCCCACTAATATTGAAATACAATTTGCGCTAGATTTACTGCAAAAATGTGATATTCAAAAAATATGAGTGGTTGTCAGTTCCGTAGCTACCGCATAATATTTTTTCCAACTAATTGCTTAGACTTTCCATGTTCTCTTTCTTGACTAAGTATTTACGATTACAAGTATTAACTAATAGTCAACGGCAAATTTTCCGTTTGTTGGCACCTGCACGAGTTTCCAAATAAATGGCTTAGAATTTGTTTTTGCTATCAACATAAAGAAATTTGTTACTCACGTCTGAATCTCAAGTAACAAAATGAAGATGGAATATTATCCTCAACAGCAATACATGCACCATTCATTCGTAGTTTCCATTCATGAAGAAAGTAAAAGCGGCTACCTGATGAAATCGGGAACTCAACTACTAACCAGGAGGGCGTCGTTAGGCTCGCATTCATGAATCAAGGGGCAATCTCCCTCTTACGTCAGCAATAAAGTTCAAATGATTAGAGGTCAAAATAAATTAGAATTAAGTCAAATTCTAAGAGAATATCATGAATGAATGATAACTATAACTCATTATATTTAATTGTTGAGGAAGAGCCACGGTTTTGGTGATGTTTTACTTTAATTATGATATAATTAATTTCGGTTGCTATTCGGCAACCATCATCAGATAGAAGGAATTTAACATAAACGCAAAAGCCATGAATTCAAATTTCACATTAACATAGGAAATAAGGGAGTAGACAAGAAATCTAGTAAAAAGTAAAAACTATGTTAACAAATTTCAGTAGGGAAAAGGAGGAATAGAAACATGCGACAGATAGTATTGGACTACATTTTACCAATAGCAATAGTAATTGATCTGACTAGATAAATTAGTATTTGACATCATTCTAGTCAGATCAAGTACTATTGCTATTGGTAAAATGTAGTCCAATACTATCTGTATCAAGACATCTTCAATCATCAACTATAACTCAGTGTGACTTGCGACGCATCAGAAAATGTAGCAACTGGCAAGATTATTCGATGAGCCCTTTAGGTCTTCTAAATTCAAAACACCCGACAAGGGAACTCCATTCAGAATTCCTAAAGAATATTTAGAGCAATTTCACTGAAAATGCCATAATGCGCAAGTCGGCACAGTAAAATATGTCTTTGTGGTCGATATGGAGCATTCATTACCGATTGCGGTCGTTGCTTGAAAACAACTTGAACCTTTATCAGGATTGTCCAAACTTTATACGGACGCGGGCAGCATTTGGCAGGGAAATAAGGCCGCGGACTGCAGTTCGCATTATTCAACTTTTTCACTATCTACGCCTATTAGACGCAAGTAAAACAAGTAAATTCCTAGTTACTAGTAGTAGTTACTGCACTTTGTAGGTCAGTTTCTTCGCGTCAACTGAGGCTAAGGCGCTCTAGATTTGATAGACTTTATTGTGGAAAATGTTTGACTCACAAGGACAAATACTTCCAAACTGTGAGTGAAAGCGCAATCCAAAGCGGATCACTAATTGGCGTGGTGATCTTCAAAAAGAAGAGGCCAAAATCGAATGATTGGCAGAGTAGCCTTGCATAGGCATAACTGATTAATTTATAAGCCATACAATTCAAGTTGCAAAGCTTCATCTGCTTCTGATATTAATATCGCTAGCGGAGCATTGAAGACATTAAAATTTTCTCAATCTGCTGGAAGTCTTGGAATCACTTGACGGAGTCTTAAATCAAGGTATAAAAGGCTGCTGATACTAACGCCATGGAAAACGAAATCATCATTGTGATATCTAAATTTACAATTTAAACTTGAAATATATAATTTAGAAAAAAAAACAATCAATTTTCAACGCAACTCTACAGATGTGAAAAATGAAACGATTTCTGAAAATTTCAAAAGGACGTGGGCCGCATGCGGCCAACGGGCCACACTTTGGACACCTCTGAACTATATTGATGATCCAACGACAACTCAAGTAGCCAGTTACAGGAAGATATCAACGAACGAATTATTTCGAGCAGAAATTCTATTTTTCAGATTTATCTTGAAACTCAATATCCAGCGCAAACACAGCATCAGATTACAAGCCTTCTTCAAGAAGGAGAAATCTTCGTAGATCCGAGAAGAAGTCTACTTGCTTATAGGCCTATCATTTGTGTCATTGCGACTTTTCATGACTTACTGCAATTGCCGAAGTCATTGTGTCCGCTTAATCATTTATATCCGTCTTTTAAAACCCATTTTATATTTTCTCTATCACAAATTCTTCACCAACAAAGAAATGAATCGAATGGATTTAATAATCCAATCACTGCATTGGATACAATTAGGAGTTATGGCATCTATCCATTCCTTATCCGGATTTCATTTGCTCGAGGTTTTTTCTGTAATGCGCTGATCGACTCCAACTGCCACCTGAAGTTCAAAATCGAATCCGTGAATTTATTCGATATACAACTTAGCGATTTTTCGACGAAACATTGGAGGGCAGTGAGAAGACTTATCACTGGCTTATCGGCCTAACGGATAAATTGTACATACAGAAGTACCGGTACTTACAATATACAAACTCACCTGTCATAAGATTGTAATCAAGGTTCCGTTCACAAGCAGGCAACACGAACATCAAGCTTCGACAATTTTCATCCATACAATTAGATAACTTTGACGTATACAGACCACCCAGCCGATTCGAATTTAAAAAAGTGAAAAAAAGAATCCTAAACTTAGAAAAGCGAACCGAAAATTTTTACATCAAAACAATGTAGAAGTGTTATAAAGACATCATATGTCATCAACCCATGCACTACCACGAACACTACGAATCTGTGTAGATTGCAAATATTACTTGTACAAAAATGATAACTTGTCGGAGTACCACTTAGGAGGCATTTTACTTGCATCTTGCTAAACGATTCGCAAATACACCGGAACATATTTATACATAAAGCTAGCTTTTGTATTCTATTAATGATCAGACATATAAACAGCAATCAATTCAGATTGATTCGATTTTAGACAAATAATGTATATTCCAAGATTGTTTCATAGGATTGTTGAAACATAGTGTTGAAAAAAATCAAAAAATACTGCAGAAACTTCAGCAATGAGGACGATTTTATAATTTCTGTGGTTAAGAAAATTTCTTTAGCTGTCATGCTTTCAACTGCTGAATTAGCCTGAAACTTTGAACATCTCTTTCATATGAATATTCCAAGGCATATTGATATTTTCAAGTATTTATTCGATGTGTGTCTGTTTAACTTAAGTCATGCGAAATGGATCATATGACGAATTAAGGATCCTCATTCGCACGAACTGAACCGCTTGTTTCCCTAATCCAAAATCAGTATTCTAAGAAAATTCGATAGTAGGCCTCCCGTGTGTCTATGGCAAGCCAGCATGGATTGATGTCTCGAATTCCTTGACTGATAAATTCAATGACATTCATTTGTAGCATGTAAACCGCATGTACTTTCAGCATGCATCAATTCAGAATCGTGTAAAAGCTATAGCACCATGGCCTCAAAGTTACTGTAAAAAATGTGCATTTACCGGAACGCACTACGACAAGGCTTTGCCTTCCAGAATTGCTACATGACTTTTTTTGGCTAATAAGGGCACATTTTCCAATGCCTATATAATATAGTTATTACATAAGATTATGCGATCGTCAAGATATGCATTCAATTGTCAACACATGGATGATAGCATGACTAAAGTAAAGGGCAACATGACAAAAAGTCATGTTGCGTTGTCAACACGTGCCTGTACTACGAAACACTTTTTCCTGCTCTACCAAAAAAGCGAAAAAAACGAATGCCACTCAAAAGAAGCGAAAATTCAGGCATATTTTCGAAAAAGCGAATGTCAGGGTGGTCTGCGCATAGTTCGTGCGTATGAAATGTAAACATGAAAATGATAATTGATGAATAGCCTACTAAAAGTGCGCAAGATCATAGCTTTCTAATGAAGTTGTTATTTAGAAGAGTTCAGCATTTCAAATTCATAGAAGGGAAAACATTCATAGCATAGTCGGCAATTCATTTTGATCACAGTTAAGTATGAGGACATCATGAATGTGTATGCGTAAGACAGCAAATTGAACGACAGGCAAACAACCTTCTCAAAAAACCCATCGTTGGTTTAATAGTCCGGCAGCCAGGACGAGTTTCTGCAGGGAACGAGGCCGAAATTGAGACTTTCACAGAATGATGTACACCCTATGTCTACTACGAATCGGTACGTCTGCCGAGTTCTAGTGAGTTCCTCTTCTTATCAGACACGATCAAAGAAAAACACATGTAAATCCAATGGGACGCAGATTGCAATTTTTGGCTAAAATAAAATTTTCCATGTTTTCACTTATCAACTAGAAAATATTAAGCCTAGAGTCGTAATTTTTGTCATGGAATGTCTTCAGGTCATTTCCTATGATCTGCATGTGCTATTATCATGGTTCTGATCGGCAATGTATGTGAGAATGTGGTTCAATGTGGATGAAGTGGGCCAACATGTTGGTGGTTGCCGACATTAAGTGGCTCGCCAAATCTAAATGTGTTTAGCTTTATAGACAGGGGTGCATGAACATGGAAGGAAATGACCTGAAGACTTTCCATGCCAAAAATTCCGTTTTGACCAAAAATTGCGATCTACGTCCCATTGGATTTACATGTGTTTTTCTTTGATCCTGTCTGACAAGAAGAGAAACTCACTAGAACTCGGCAGACGTGCCGATTCGTAGTAGGCATAGGGTGTACATCATTCTGTGAAAGTCTCAATTTCGGCCTCGTTCCTTGCAGAAACTCGTTCTGGCTGCCGGACTATAATAGCAATTTGTAGTGGCAAGACTTTTATGCGCGGTACCATTGGCAGGCCTCACAGCAACTAAGCATGCAAAAATAAATGGATAAACTAGGTCTTGTAAAATGGGCAGAAAGAGGACAGTGAAGCTATTCTTCGAATAATTCGTTTGTTTCTGACTTCTTTCTTGAAGTTTTGCTGTTTTCTCGTAATGAACTGAAGTTTAAAAGAAATACTAAGATTTCATTGAATTTTAATCAAGCGGCGTCGCCATGCGCTTCTATAAGATTTCTGTGTTCGATTAATGGCAAATAAATTTCGAATTCTTCAAACGAAGAAACAGCACTGAACTAGTATTTAAGGCAGGGAGAAGACAATTCATTGGCATATGTGTTACTATATTACTTTCTAAGTTGAAATAATTACTGATAAATATTTACTAAAATATGCGTGACAGTCTAATCAAAAATATGTTTGACGAAAATAGGAAAATAAAAAAATCTTAAAAAACTTTGCCTCTCAAAACGTACTGAAAATTCAACAACCATAGAAAAAACCCTACCCCACCCTTCTGTTTCATAACGTTCTTGGACGAATCCTGAGACCTAATAACGTTCATGCCAAATTTCCGGAAGAATCTCACCCATGAATCAGGCATGAGATTGAGGGCAAATAAAAAACCCGGAACGAGCGAGCAAGTTTGCGAAGGGGGTCTGGTCTTGAAATTTTTGTGACCTTTTTATTGATATTTGGCATAATCTAATGTAAGAAAAATAGTTGGCTAGGGCGAAAAAATGGACGTTTTTTAAATAATCTAACTTTCGGAGGGGGTATACTTTTTTATTGCATATTTAGGTGAATTACGAGAATGGTCTTTTCAGCACCAAAAACCCGGAAAACCCGGAAGATTCTCATACCTGATGAATGTGGTACACAGGGTGGCGGCCAGATTTCAAGCTTCAAATTTCCAGGCGATTCACGGGTTCTTTTACCGAATTTACACATCTTGACCAGATTTGCATTCCAATTACATCGCTCATGAATTATCCGGACATTTCTTTAAGCTGTTTTTATCACATTTGAAACATTTCCTGTTTGAATTTTGCCACTAAATTTTGACGCGTTAGATAATGAACGATATTTGACTTCACCGGACTCAGTTATCAAAATTTTTGAATTCTGTGACCGCTGGTCCGTAAGTTTCCATGCGCTTTTCCTCATTGGCCTGCACTCAATGAAATCCTTGGGATCTGAATAATTTCATATCGACAGAAAAGGTAATTTCCTGAACTTTCCAAAGATAAAAAATTCTTCATTTTCATCATCTGATTTATAAAATTCTAGAAAGTTGTACTTAGACGATTTATCAGACTGAAATGTTCAAACATGTTGAGTTGAAGTAACAAATGACAAGCAACAACCATGATAGAAAACCATGGTATTAAAATGTGCATGTTAATGCAATGGCACGATCCTAAGTATCGACATGAGAAGCCAGGAAACTGCCACACTGGACGAAAACCGTAGACGCCACCTGTGCGGTTCTCGGGACAGAATTGAATAGGACCGACGTTCTCCCGCGTGTCGTAAAAGGCACTGTAGGCCTAAATGGCGAATCCAGGGCTGCCACTCTTATCAAAAATAAAAACCGGAAAGTCAAATTGGAATGGGCCCCCATAAAATGGGTAGCCGTGGGCCCCCTTAAAGTAAAAAAAATTACGATCAATCGATATCCCACAATCCGATTAGTTTTGAAAGCGTTCAGGTAGAAGTTGGGTCTGCTGCAATAAAGATGCTAATGAATCCTCAGTCAACAAGTAAATAAATGGCATAATATTGCCACTGATGCTTTTTCAAACATAGTTTTTACCAGGTTCTTTAGCATGCATGACTGGAAAAACTACTATTTTCGAAAGAACTGCTTTTGAAGTCTAAACAGAATGTATTACTGAGACTCCTCCCTCTCCCGTAACTCAAAACCGGCATGAATAATCAGTTTAACCGTTTCAAAAATAAACTTCATTTCGTTCAGAAATTTTACATTCAAAATTAGAAGGCATTATTCTCGTGTAGCTGTCATTTTCTATTAATCATGCCAAGACGTCACACGATACAAGATCTTGTCTTTCTTGAAACCACTGGGAATGGCTTGTCAGCTGTTCGATGTTTGGAAGACTGACTCTGCAGAGCGGTCTGGTCACAACAAATACTTTAACACAAAATCCATGGATCAACGCAGTCTAAAAGCTTGGGCTGGCATTTCCTTATGAAGCGCAACTGAGCCATTTTTCTTTCGAGAAACTGACAATGAATGGTAAAAACTTCCTTTTCATGCTGTGTAAAGTGATACCGAATGTCACAGGATAGGAGCATCTTCATGCAGGATGGAGTGCCAGCGCACTACTGCCGACCGATCGTAAATTATTTAAACCAATCATTTTCCTAAATCATGGATTGACCGCAATGACAGCCTATGGAATGGCTTCCGATATTACAGTTAATGCCTTGTGACTTTTTATTCGCTTGAACATGTTAAGGAAATGCTGCACTGGAGTCATCCTATTCTTTTGGATGAACTGGAAAACAAATTTTGCACCGTTTTTCACCAGATTGACGAGCGATTGTGTAGAGACATGCTCTTACGCGGCTGACTGAAGAATTAGATTATGTTCGGGCAAATGCTGAGCAAGAAAATAAATTGTCATAGTGTTACTAGTGTTAACAACTGCTTTCTTTTGAATCATAAATAACTTGCAGTAACTCATCATTGAGTCGCTAATTGCCATTTCAAAAAGCTTTGAAATGATTAGTGAGAGAATAGGGAATTTATAAAAAAGTGACGATAGGGCTCATTGTGAGATATCCTCTTATATTAACAGAAAAAAAATTATATCATAAACAAATATCTAAGTAAAGCATCATCCGCCACGTTACACAATAAAATTAATCCATGTCACACAGCATGAATTGACGACTAAAACCTATCACACATTACAGACACCATGCTAGTTAATATGATACTTAATCTGAAATGATGCCCAGACCATGAAGGAAAAAAGGAAGAGATGAGAGAGATATTTGATTGAAGCCATTACGAGAAGTAGTGGACTAACTTTTCTGGAATTTTAGCCGTACAGTCAGTATGCTTGTAGATAGTCAGCAACTCACATGCAGATAAATCTTCATTCGAACTACAGACATCTACAATTGATGAAATGCATGTAGTTGAAATCTCAGTCTAGAGCTCGCTCTCAAAAATTCATGTTTGTAAACAGGAATGCAAATAGCACAAAGGTGAGCTGCCGAATTTCCAAGCACATCCAGGTACTGATGGTTTGCGCGGTGAGTTACTGATTCCTTACAATAGGGTACATTGCAACGATGACGGCTAAGAAGCCAAAAACGTTTGCAGTTCCGACTGAAAAGTCCTTTAGATCCGGCAATGAGTCAAATCAAGCCTTTCTCTCATCTCTTGTATTTAAAACATAAGAGATGAAAAAACAATGACATATCTAAAAAAAATAATCAAACTTGTGATAGCCACTTTATCAAACAAAGGTCACAGGCCATGGCACAAGTAAACATAGCATCAATACGAAGGGAAATGTTGATCACTTAAGCAGTTGCTTGCAAGATTTCAATTTTCATTGGTGTCGTATCCGAAATTTAACCGCTTTTGCAACAGGTAATCGCATATTCATTCGTCAACCCCTTGTATTCCCGAAACATTTGGTAGATTTCTCATTCATACTTTTATTTTTCTAGCACGCATCTTGAAAGGCACATTTTGTAGAGAATCAAAGCAATCAAAACTCCATACGAACGTAGTACAAATTTTTCGTCAAGCATTCCCACCTAAAATTATTTCTTATTTCGGAATCCTGATTACTTGCGTTGAGTCCTGTTTCTTCATGATTGACGAAGGAATCAGTGACTTGCAATTGTAGAAGGATCTTCTGATCAAGTGTCACGCGGGTTTTTCGAAAGTACTTGCTTTGAAATTCATGATTGTTTAAAATTGAAGGGCCCTTTCACGAGCTGAATAGGCTCCTTCACAATCTAAATGGGTCCATCACGTTGTCAAAAGGTCACCTTCACAATCTAAAAGAAACCCTGACGATCTGAAGAGGGCCCTCTCGCTCTCCAAAAGGTCCTTCACAATTTCAAAAGGGCCCCCTCACAATTTCAAAATGGCCCTTCACAATCTTAAATGGACCCCTCACGATGTCATAAGGGCCCTTCACAATCTGAAAGGGCCCCTTCACAATCTTAAAAGGGCCTCATAACGATCTCAAGAGGGCCCCTACACGATGTCAAAAGGGCCCTTCACAATCTAAAAGGACTTCATAGCGATCTCAAGAAGGCCCCTACAATGCTGCTCAAAGCAAATTTCTGTTCCTTGGTAGAACATTTTCCCACTACTTAGTTAAGTTTAGAAAAGCCGGAATTCCGGTTAAAACCGGAAGAGTGGCAGCCCTGGGCGAATCAAAGGGACCTTTTACCACTGCAGCTCTGGTGTTGGCAGTCTGATAACTTTTTTCTCATTGCCCTTCATCGGTGGCTATACTAAGTTGATATTGCGGGGGGGGGGTCCTGACAACCGAATCTCATGTTGGGATATGCATCAAAGCTTTCAGAGCTTCATCCCCTGTGGCATATTATGACTTCTCCATTTCCAAAGTCCCCTCAGCGATGGCCGCCGCCCCTCTTCGACGGTGAGGGTTGGGGCGGACCATCGGGGATGCTACCCCGGTCAATGCTGTTCACCCTTGGCATGGTAGCACTCCGGTGGTATCGGAGTGCCCATATCCTCACCAGCAGTGGGCATATATTTGCTTACTAGGTCTGTCGCTTTGTATTGTCTTGATACGAAGCCTCCTATCCACTGGACGGAGCCGGGTAAAACAACAACAATCGTAAACGTCTGAACTTATTATCCTTTTTGTATCAGTTTGCGAGGAAACAAGGGACACATGGCAACCGTCTGTCATAAAATTTGTGTCTGATGTTTCCAGCAAAGTCAGATATAATGCTGGAGAATCAAGGTCTTGATCTTTCTTGATTCAAATGATAGCGATGGCGGTTCAAATAGACTATAGGTAAAATTGTATGGAAAAAAATATAAAAATAAAATTCATCAGTTGATGAAAATGAATTGCTTTTTGATCATTAGCGAGTACAAAAAATTAATCTTTCTATCACTGTCATGCAGATCTCATAAGTAGTTCATGGCTACAAGCCACTGAATAAGGACCTGATTAACTGTACTTGTTTCAAAAAAAAGCTAAGCAGCTAAATGTGCGATTAAATGTGTAGGCCTACTTAAGTTTAATCAAAGAACTTTTATGGCTCTGATTACTTTCAAAACAATAGGCATAGTACCGGTAATGTCATCAAATTTTTAATAGGCCTTCAACTAATTCAGTACTCTTGAAAGATTTTATTTGACCGTCGACTAGTATTTCGGTGCACTTTGTTAAGAAACACATGTGTGTATATCGCCGTTAAACACATGTATCCAGGTATTTAATGGCTGGGCCTTTTTTGTGCATATGGTATGAGCTAGCAAAATGTGCTTGATTAGTTACTTAGAACGCTATCTATTGATATATTCCCCGCGTTTCTGGTATTGTCGGGACCGCATCAGAGACCAAAATCTTTACCGCTGGAAGAAGCTCCGGATGGTTCCATAAACTAGCGACCCCGACATTTGGAAGCAGTGGTCTATACATAAGCCCCATTGATTAGGTGGCCTTCTTGTCATAATTTACTGTATGACTTCGAACTCATGACTTAGCTTAGTCACTGACTTTCATTCGAAATTCTAACGAAAACTCTGATGCCCTTTAATTTAATAGAAATAGTGGGCTTAAAAACAGCCATATTAATAACTTGAAATCGAAGAAATTCTGCTCATTGAACTTAGTGGTAAGTAGTCACAAAATGAGCCACCTAATTGGCTATTTCACTAAAATTTAAGGGCGATTTCCGGGACGCAACAAAATTCCCGCACTAGGCCGCCACCCTCGGTACAGTTATCTTACTAGAGTAAAAACTGCTACTTAGGCCTACTCATATGGCAGGCATCAAAGATGTCTTAATGCAGTGAAATAGCAATTGAAAAGATAATCAGTTCTAAATAATCTGGGAGTACATCGTGCAAATATATTACCAACTGGGCAATTTTAGTAGGCCATCTCATCCCGTTCAAACATGGACGAATGACAGGGAGGCTTCACTTATTTTCCGTCCAAGATTGCATCAAATTTGTAAAAATTTACCTTCTAATTGTAAATAAACAAGCAGCTTCATGCACTTATCACCACAACTACCGTAGAGGTGGTGTCTAGAATTACAGTTAAGTGATTTTCGACTGATTTTCATCGGTTATCGTAACTTTCGAGAATTTGCCACCGAAAAATATATATAGGTGAGTGAAATTTTTCCATGAATCCTAGAATTCGGCTAAACTAGTGTAGTGTTGGCATGAGTGCCCAACTCCTTGATTATCTGCGGGTACAAGAAGTTTTGGCATCGAGGTATTTGCCTGAATGGCAGATCCAAAAACCTGAAATTGAATTTCTCAGTTGAGTGAAATGCATTCGAGAGGAGCGAAGGTGATACGTCGGAGGGTGTACACAGTCAACACGAAATTGTACAAGAAACGAACAGTAGGAGAGATGAGAAGAATACCGGAATCCTGACTTGTAGAAAATCGTGCTCAGTAGATCTATGTTCTTTACATTTGACAGATTTCTGAAGAATTTGGAATGAAATTGAAATGATAAAAAAAGAACAATTGCAGTATTTTACAAATGAGTAAATGCTCGATAGGATTTCAAGAACCAACTGTGTGCTTAGAAATAGCATAGAACATGTGAACTGAGGCTGCAAATCATGTCTGTTAGGCGGTTGACTGGGCTATCTAGACGTCTAACGATCCGCATCATTAATTGACAAGATTTCACTTTTCGGAAGACAAGTGGGCTATATCATGAAGAACTATCACCATCTACAGGATCCGTACTATGCTCAACTTGTATGTAGCCTGTCGATGTACATGTCGTCTATACTGCCTCTCGAGTATTTACTTGAATGATTATTTGTTGAAATAGAAAATAATTGCCAAAACACTGAACACAAAAATTAAGGCCCACATATAATTTGAATCACGTCAAGAAAGCACCATTGAAAAGACAAGAAATGAAAGGCAGTGATGGCTGCTACAACGGCTGAGTCGGTCCAATTTCGTTCTCGTGATTATCACAGCGACTGAGGTGGTATTGATCGTATCACAAGAGAAAAGTAGAAAACATCTACACCAAATTGTGCACAAAAATATCAGCCACAGAATAAGATTCTAGAAAAAAATAAGAATTGATCACAAACAGGGTCTCTTTTAGTGTTTTGGAGTAGTTCAAAACTAGGAAACATGCTTCCCACGAATGGGGTCACAATATTCCTCTAAGGCTGAAGGCGAGACAAGATAGAATCAGGACAAATCACTGTACCTATTGCTTGATACATTAAGTCACTTGTAGTATTTAACAGCTGGGAAACATCAGGTGGGACAACAGACATGGTGTAGTGTTGTAAAAGCTCAACCGGTGCAATAGCCAAAACCGAAGTTGTATCGGCCCAGCCGGTGTAATAGCCGCTGCCATAAACTCACTACATCATTTATTCAACAACCTTTACTTAAATTTTCAGCAATAACCCTATGACATAACCCATTGTAGCAAAGAACGTGGCTTTATTAAACAACTAAATCATAACTCTAGAAAACCTTGTGTCAAAAATAATTCTCGCACGAAATTAACACAAGTAAAAACCGCCACAAACGTTCCAAATGATAACTAGGTTGATAATTCAAATGCCTGAACCAAGAAATCGTGCCCTCGCAAAACACTTGGAGATAACTACAAAAATGCAATTACGACCCCTGTTTTCACTCAAAACTTATTAACGATTTTATAGTTCTGACTTTGAACGACAACTAATCATTTATGCGCCACATTATTTCTCGCGTTATTTGTGAAAAGAAAAACCGCGAGATCGTGATTCGCGTGAAACCCATTCAGAGGCAGT
>CAJQUW010011258.1:0-33730 GCA_907163375.1 Prostheceraeus crozeri | reverse complement strand
CGGTTGGATTATGTTTTGGGGTGTTTTAGACACCCCAAGAGATTTCAAATGAAAAAAAAAAATTGAGTATCTACACTATCGCACAAGAAAATTTTTTATGACTTTTAATTTTATGTCGTATATAGAGTAGCATTAAACAGGAATATGAAAAAACTCATACACTGCTTAGTTACAGGATCAGGCACGCAATCATAGTTAGATTATGTTTTGGGGTGTTTGAGACACCCCATTACAATTTGTGCATCTATTTGACTGCTATTATGTGAGAAATTCAGCTGTCGACGATTGAAGCTGGTTCAGCTATCTACAATCTCAGACATCTGTCGACGAACGGCGCAGTTTGTGGCAATATCTCTATGTAAAGCCATTCGCGATTCATGAAAGCTGACTAAGTGGAATAGGCGCTGTCCTCATGACCCTGTGTTGTTGCGTGAGAATGCGCTCGGGAACTAAATATTGATTCGAAGCTATCATCTTTCTCTCACATTCATCGAGAAAATTGGAAGCGCGTCGACCTCGTCGGAAAGCTGCTGCTGAAGCATTACGCCAGCTCAATCTTTTAGAAGATGAAAGGAAATTGATTTAAGTGTTTTGCCTGATGAGATTTGAATGGATGGACCATCCATTCACGGCGAATGTGGTGTAGGACAGAGCACACGCGTAGGCCTAGATCAAGACGGACGATTATCTCATAGAACTGCCTGAAGAAAGTCTTATTCCTCTGGATACCGATGACAGTGATGATAGTGACAGCGAAAATTCTACTCCGGAAAATTTAATCTCACCTTCGGGTAGACACTAGAATGTGATTCCATCTAATATCCAACATCATGGTAGAGCACCGGTCAGGAACGTTCTTCGCACACGAACCGGGTGTGATTCGGGAGTGTGAATCCGTCGTCAAATAAGGACTCATTTCTCTGTTCATGGATTCTATTATTGATGACGCTGTACGATTCACCAACTTAGAGGCAAGAAGAAGAATATCTGAATATAATCGGAAATCATCAAATTGGCAAAGCGTGGAATAAGATCGATAGAGATGAAATGGAGGCTTTTATTGTGACTCCATGTGATTGGTGGTGCTCTTAAATCAATTTATCGGAATACACTTTCATTGTGGTCCGAGAGAGACGGTCAACCTGTTCTTCAGAGCAGCAATGTCTCGAGAACGGTATTTATTCATAAAGAGATTCTTCAGATTTGATGACAGAACCCGACGCGATTCAAACGAACCCTCCTCTGTCTCCAGTCCGGGATGGTTGGAAAACGTTTGTTGAGAAACTCCCAGCAATTCTACGTCCCTCATGAGAATCTTACGATCGATGAGCAGCTTGCTAGAGTTTCATGGAAGAGTGAAATTTCGAGTTTACATGAAATCCAAACCAGTCAAATATGGGATCAAAATTGTATGGCTGTGCGATGCAAAGACTTCATATGCACTAAATGCAGTACCGTATATCGGAGAAAGCACATTATCTGCCAGTGAAAAGAATGGAATGTCTATTCCAGAAGCGACTACAATGAAAATTCTTCAACCCTTCCTCGGAAAAGGTTATAATGTGAGTGCAGATAACTGGTTTACTGCAGCTCATCACTTGCCGAAAGGATGTTACTAAAGAGAACAACACTAGTGGGAACATGTCCGCTCTAACAATAGAGATTTGCCAGCCAAAGCAAAGTCTACGAATGGACGGACGAAGAAATCTTCTGAAGTTTTTGCTTCGGGGGACCAAGTCCTTGTTTCGTACTGGGATAAGGGAACGAAGCCAGTGATATTGCTTTCTTCGATGCATGCTGATGCTCAGACAGATGAGTTGGGTTTCCCCGAAATCATTCAGCATTACAATCAAACCAAGTCTGGCGTCGATTCTATGGAACGAATGCTAAAATATTACACTATCAAAAGAAAATGTTGCCGCTGGACCTACGGATATTTTTGCAATATGGTTGACGTTGCCTTGTTGAATGCCTCAGTTATTATGAGGCCAGAAACCCAATCACGAGAGAGTACACTATTTCGATTCAATTTCTTGATGGATGTCGGATATGAGTTAGTTGATCGTCATATCAAGAATCGCTTGTCGAGCAATCGCAATTCAAAATCTGCAAAACTTGCTATGAATCTTCTGGGATACAAGTTTGAATCAAGCATCACAGCGGGAATTCCATCAAGCCGTAGTGGCCGCTGCAAAGAATGCACACGCGACAAGGATAGGAAAACAACCCAAAAATGTTCGATATGTAACTCTTTCGTGTGTTCAACACATTCTCAAAAGGTTGTGCATTGTTCAGACTGTTCTGGCAAATGATCATTATACTGCAAAATGTGTATTGAAACTCCCTGAATAGTGAATGACATACTCGTAAACAGCCCCAATTTTCGAAAAATTTCAAACGTGTCTGTTGATTGTGCATGTGATTTTTGCTGAAAAAATCAGATTGGCCTATTGAATGTAATTTTAGAGTAACTAGGGCCAGAGAATTATGTTGTGAAAGCTGTAGATGATGTGTAATGAAAATTCGTTCGTTTTATCTCGCGCTTTATCAGTAATATTTTCTTGGGAGAGTTGCTAGAAACTAATTACAAGTTGTGGGAAACAAATTTCTAAGAAATTTTGAATAATTTCTTGATGGGGTGTCTGAGACACCCCAAACGTAAACCAACTGATTTTAATCTCGACGTAACCCAACCGTTAATAATATCAACGGGCACCAATAAAGAGATTGTTACAACTGTGCTAGCTTCGATCCCACTGTATCATATTGTGTGTCAGAAATCATCAGAATTTTTAAATTGAGATGGCAAAAATTGAATTGGACTCGGTGCATCCATCGAATGAGAGAACGGGTAATTCCACTGAGTGCGAATCCACCGTTCTGGTTCAGATGACTTTGCGGTTGTAAATTCAGGCTCAGTACAGTTTTTAACTATTGCGGGATCATTGACCCGAGCTATTATGATTTTCTATTTCCAAATCCGGTATAGTCCAAGCTTAGGCCTATACAGTGACAATTTATACAGTTCAATATCTTTTTGTTTATCTGGAAATTTTCTTTGATTCTGGTCAATTTGACTGTGAAATAAGCGATCCTGCATTTAGTTTTGCAGGATATATGGTTGTGTATATGGTTGTAGGCCTTGCAATCAAAATAATACAAACAGCAACATTCGCATTTGCTGCATATGAGTTTATATGAATACTGATTCTGGTTCATTCGACCCTGAAAAACACGAATCTGAAGTTACATGTAATTTCAATATTTCACTCATTGTTAGCTAGTTGCCGGATGTGTAAAAAGCTAATTAAGTTGTCTATTTTTCATGATAAAAGCAACAGTACTAACTTGATGCGTTTGATGAATATATTTAGGAACTTATGATGGTCTATCCGACTCTGAAAAACACAAAATTGAAGTCAGTTTTTTGTTAGCTTGGTACAACGTGTTTAGAAAGTTTCATTTTTGTTATTTGTAATCGCGTTTAAGATTAAATGATGTGTTTTATCTATTAATGAATATGAATACAAATATTGATTGTAAGAAGGTGATCCACTTAATAAGTCCCACCACTTTGAAAATCTCCTCTACACGCCGGATTTTTACTTTTTGACTCACTTAATTAAAAGCCTCTAAAAGTACAACTACAATGTTTGCAATGCTGTCCTAGCTCCGTTTCGTAAAATTCGCAAATTAAGTTGCCGTCCTTTTAATTCTAAATTTCACATGACTATGGGCTTTATTTAGAGCTGTGTTCATGCAGTTATGACCGTATTATGCTTAAATAATGAACCTAAACCCATCCAGTCACATCGTATTGTCTTTGATGTTAAACTAATTGAAAATCTATTCAGTTAGACCTTCCCAACACAGCTCTACCTGTTTATTTATACCCATTTTAATAAGAGCCAAAATATCCCATCATTTCAAAATTTCAAAGCAAACATGATAAAAAACAATGTCTTCTTTAACAAGGGGATTCGAAAAATCGAAAAAAGGATATAAAAATCTACCAATCATGATGAAGCTTGTACTCAATTGAAGCGACCGTCACATTCGAAACAAGTGAAGTTTTCATCATTTGATGGGCAAAGTCCTGCGTACTCATCGTGGATCCACACGTCGCAATTAAGATATGCACTTACGCATATCCTCCACTCTGTCTTCTTCGCACAGATAGCAAATCCAAGAACCTGTTTTCTTTTGCTGGTTTTCTTTCACAACTTTCTTCTTGAGCGCAAGCCTATTTGTCTTTCCGCACTTATTAACTCTGTCCACATGCAGTTCATTTTGATTATGAAATAATTGCTGCGTAACAAGAACTCCTTTGGAATTGATGCTCCTTCTTGCTGGTCTGGCAATCCTCTGTTTCTTTTTGATGGGCGATTTCAGAATTTCTTCGAAGGAGACTTCTGCATCTTCTTGTTTTCCACAAGGCTGCTATGCTGAATTGCGGCCTATCATCAGTGACTAGTGATGAAAATTTTACGTGGAAAATTATGGAAAAAATTGGAAAATTTTGTAAAATGTTGGAAAATTTTGAAAGTTTTGATTTTTTGATGGGCCCTATAATTTGAGCGCCTCCACTGCCGAGGCAGCTGCGTACCAATGTATTGGGTCTAAAACTCTTGATTTCATCATTATTTCGATTAAAGCGATCGTAGCAAAACGATTTCCGTCCGCAGATTTTTGAACATTCCTTTGCCACCAGTGGCTTGTACTAAATAGTTTACATTTTTAATCATCACACAGACACACCGTTTGGGATAACGTGAATCTTGCTTTACAATAGGGGTATAATTTCATGCAATGTGAAAGATCTGGAGCAAAAATAATGTACTTCATTTTGGAGTTTGCTAATTGTTAGCTTGAAAGTTAAGCTTTATTATGCAGCGTTGATCATAGTGATGCAAATTCTCTGTGTGTTAATGAACATGTGATGAAGTATAAGCACACATTCCACGCAGCATTCATGAGCGACCATATTGGAAGATAAAGACTGTAAACTCATGTGATATTTGGACACTAAAGATCTCTGTGATGAGTAAAAGAATATCTATGATAGCTTTAAACTTCTGGCGCATTGTCCGATATCTTCGTTGAGGATACACATCCTCCATTTCTAGTTCAGATGGTTCAGATAGTTCCAAACCGATTTCAGATCTGCCCAAATGAATTTCAGATATAATCCAGATGAATTGGAGATCTCCAGTTGACTTTTCGAAGTTGAGCTTGTGACAGATATCTGAAATTCAGCTAGATAAATCTGAAATCCATCTAATGTCTGAAATTCATTTGGAAAGATCTGAAATAGACATGGAAAAGGTGCAGTTGGTACCAAAAGGTAACATACAGGGATGATAGAGAAGTTTTCGGACTTTGAATATTATTTAGTCTTTTCAAACGACTATAATAAGTCTCGAAAACAAAGGAAAAACGTCAATCAACGTCAATCACCGAAAAATAATTTGGAATTTTCAATTGGAAAATTTTCCAGAAAATTTTTAAAAAATTGGAAAATTTTCCGGAAAATTTTCTGGAAAATTTTCCATTTGCATCACTATCAGTGACTAACTGCTGTGAGGTTCCACTTGTGCAAGGCTGCTGGATTGTATCATCAGAGACCAACTGCTGTGAGCTTCCACTTGTGCACATCACCTTGTTCAGTTTCACAGCTCTAGCAGCATTCATCATCAGCTGCGCTAGACGAATAGATGAATCTTGATAACTTTGCCATGAATAAGTCGAACCACTTTCTCCCGGCTTGATTCGATTGAAATGGATTGGGAATATTGTTTGTTGTGACATATTCATACACATAATTTCTCAATACCGAGAAAAAAACTAAATTAACTTAATAAGCATTGGAATTAAACTATTTTTTAAACATTGGAATTTAATTTGTTAAGTACTGCAAAATCGCATCATACTTATCATGTTTGGCATGTAACTTACTAGGTTTTAGTGGCTGAAGATAATAACAGATAACTTACCAAGTCTAAAAATTTTCAACTAAATTTTCCCATAGAATAAAGATTATATAGTATGTTATGCGTATTGCTCATGATTGCCATGACACAGAAATCGTACTATTTTACGGATTTTACGTCACTTTTTACCCCTACTGGGACCTTGGACGGTGCTGACTTAGGTCAGACTTTGCTTGGAGCGTTGTGGTGCTTTGTAGTCCGGATGCCCTTCCTGCCGACTTCCAATGACACTTTAATTCCGGGTTCGACCTCTGGACCATGAGATCGCTAGTCCAACTACGCAACCACTGTGCCACGGACACCACGTGGAAATCGTACTATAAATAATAAATTTATAGTGACCGTCTATCTAGACCCACCGCTTATCAAGTCATTGGATTATATTACAAAGTGTGTGACCTTGTTGCATATATCATCTAAGTATCGCGCCTGGTCATTGAGCATACAAGATTTGACGAATCTAACGCTATTACTTATATAAGTACCATATGCCACTTTATATTCCACTTTTATATGCTACTTTTTATTGTTCCAATGTTGGTGGTATTTAGTGAAAATAATTCGTATGATATGATCATGTATTGACTAAGATGAATGTATAGGATATAATGCAGAGTCCACATATCTATTTTCTAATTCTGCATAAAGATCTTCAAACTTCCCCGTCCACGAAAATCAGGAGCTTGAGAGAGAGATTGAGAGGGAAATGCACGTGGGGCATAGTCAAAGAAATTGTCGTTTCCGTAGGGTATGAATTATACAACTGTCTCCAGTTGTTACGACTGCATAACATACTCACTCAGTACTTCTTGCTCCCTATGCATTCGGAATAAATGATAAAAATGAATATAAACCGAAGTGGTTTATGAGTACATATCGTCCACCAGATGCTACATTTTGGTTTCAAATTTTTATTATAATTTTGCTGTTTAAAATAATTTAAGCATTTAAGCGCAAGGTAGGAGACATAACACTTAATCAAAGAGTAATGTAGCATACCGCTATGATGCAATGGAAATAGGAGATAGAACAAAACTATTTTGTGTGTTGATTCATTCACCCATCCGTCAAGAATATTTTATTTTGTGGTTTATATAAGTGGACAAAAAGATAGATATTTTTTTAGGAAATCTTAAAAATTATATAAAAGTGTTTTCAAAAAGCAAAACGGTTGAAACTAAATTATTTTACTCCATGATGATGTGCAGCTACGAGGCCTGATACGTTGCCAAAGTGAGCTTAGTTACAGCCTGCATGTAATGCAAGTTATATCAAACAATTTTCCTCGAAGTATTACAATCATCTTTGATTTCAACCCAGAAACTGTTATGAACCATACAATTGAGCTGATGAACATATACAGTTCAAGCTATTAAAGTATTGTTTATTAGCTCATGACACCAATAACTTGATTATTGGTCCAATTAGACTGATATATGATTTTGAGAATTTTGCTCAGTCATAGACATAGGATCCCGAGTAGAAAAATCCTATAAAACCTAGTAGATTGTTGAAAAAACCTCGAAAAACCTATTAAGTACCTGGTCCTCGTAGGATTGCTAGGTAACCCAGAAAAACCCACTGGGATCCTCCTACCTATAGTAGTAATGTAATGTAAGCCTAGAAAACCTACGAGGCAAATACATGCCTAGGAAACCTTGACGGCATCAATACAATGTTATTGCATCGCAATACTTTCAATTGAAGACTACTGAATTACTTCTTTCTCATCGTTGTATCAATCAACGTTGTTGAAAATGAAATACATGTATGCAATAATGGCTTCGAATTGATTATTCTCAGCTGATGATAATCCATAAATCCATAAATATCTTTTAACTCTTTTAACAACCTTTCACAATCACATGTATTTTGTGGTTCTGCTAAATATCAGTCTCTTATTGGTATATCAGCGTGGGAGTAACATCAGACAACAGATTCAACTAATCTCGCGATTTTCAGCGTGAGAATATCAACAAAGTGTTGATGACTTTTAGAATATTGTCTAGTCTACAAGAGCGACAGCAAAATTCCTGTAATATTTATTCAGTGTCGCTGATTTTATCAAAGGGAAAAGTGACGTCTACCCGGGACGAGCAAACCGAATAATTTTGTTAGAAACTTGCTAGCTGTTTGCTAATTTTGTGAAAAATTGAAATTTTGATAAATTCCTACTATGTTTGCTAATTTTGTTAGAGGCCTACCAGTTTCTAAGCAAAATAATAAAATTATAAAAAACTTTTTAATTTTGTTAAATATTTATGAAATATTAGTCAAATTATCCTAAATGTCAGAACAAAACATTAATTAAATACATGTTTTCAGATAAGATCTGATATGCCATCCAAAACGCAGTGTGTTGTTAGGATCATTAAACTTTTGATTGACAAGAATCGATGAGAAATTGTCACAAAAGGCATTGATTCACTAATATCTCTCATTGAAGACCTGTGATTCGATGCTTGGTCAAATGAGCTTGAAAATAAGTTTCAGCACGAATGTAGCAATCAGATCTTGTGTTCGAAATTGTATGTTTTACTTCCATATTGCTTGTGTATGAATCTTGTGTATTATCTTTGTGAAAACTACTCGATACGTCATGATATAAGCCTTAAATCGAAGAAACAGTTTAAGTCGTGTGAAATTTCACCGACTCTGAGATCCTATCGAACTGTAGTAATCGCTTCGAACTTGCTCTAATCGTTCTCAGGAAACGATAGGAATTCCCGTGACGAGAATCCTATATTGGGTGCTATATTTAGAAGTCTGTATAAGGCGCTGAGAGAGTTGCTATCATTTCCCGATGTTTCACGAGTGTGTCACGAGCATGTTGCACGAGTAATCAGTTTTCATGATTATTTCTAAAGCATTACTTTATTCTAATGCATCCCAACCTCGGTAATTATCTAATTTATATTTCTGACCTATTCTGAGAAGGGATTATCATGTCTTCAAGATGGCGAGCCTCCCGACTTCGAACATTGCAAAGCATTTCTTCGCCGCGCTCTACGTCTATCAGTCAGTTCACGGATTCCTCATGTGGTGTGTGGGTGTGATCCCGCTCGTCGAAGTGAAGACTGACGTGACGGCGCAGTTTTTCTCTATTCATTGAAGATACTGTAATATGCATGTTGTCATCCTTTGTTTAAGATCATTAGCGTCGAGTGTCCAGATGGAGTGTACATGGTGCGTCACTATTATTCAGACATGTGAGTAGCAAATGTATTTGTCAATCAGGTGTAAAAACAGATGACTTGAAAAAACATTCTAAGCCAACCATTCAAATTATAATGTCCTTCAATTACCAAATAAAATGTACATTCAGTTAAAGAATTAATCGTGTGATTCATCATGATAGGAGATGGAGACTTCGATCCTTGATGATGAGGCATATTTCCCAAATAGGGGTGGTAAATAAACATTAATTTCCTCCATTTAAAAAAATTGCAAGCGTTCTCCGGATTCTCGAATAGAATCCGCAGCGTATGCGGCTGCCTTCCAGTGGGTGTTTCATTCGGGAGCTGGTCGGTACGATGATGATAGTGTGATCCCTTATCAAATCGTATCAAATCATAAGAAAGTTAACTTCCTCTGAAATTCATCAGCATCGAGTATAGAGAGAGAGAGAATCCATATTCTATTGACAATCCTCACCATGACAGCGCGCACCGCTTAGCAATGTGCACAGCAGTCGTCCCATGCGTCATTGAATCTACTGAAAATCTATTCTTGAGAGAGAAAGGGATACTAAAAAGTAGTCCACCAATGTGGTATTGAAACTGTCAAGAAACTGGCAAGATACATGACTGAAGTGAAGTGGTCGTGCTAAACATCAGGATCACAGGGCTTCTTTGGGACCACACTATTATCACTGTACCAGCTAGTCGTATGGAAAAAGATTGAATCTTCTTTTAATTCGCTGATTGATACTGTCGATAATGTAGCCTGCGTGCACATCTAAACCGTCGTTTGTCAGGCCTACATACAGGGTTGGCATATTTTTTTAAATAGGAATTTTTGTGGTTTTTTAAATTGGTCAAATGCATTCACTGCATAATTTGGATTTGTGCAAGACATTTGAGGGTACGTTATTGCTACTGATTTCAGTTAATGGGGAAATTATTTGACATCAAATATCAAATCGGATTTTCTGCTCAACCGGCATGTATGTTGTCCACCGTGGAAAAATGTGTTATGGATTAATTCGTGCTGTTGTAAATTATTGGGATAATAAAAGATACTAAGATAGTTAAAAATATCACCTGATTGATTCTTATAATAGAAGCTCGATCAAAACCTGTGTCATCTTATTATTTTTCAATTATGCTACATTCTGTATGGCCTATTCCTTCTCTTATGTGCGTCAAATACATTCAATACTTTTTGCATCAAAAACTATTGTGCATTTCAGACCGCAATATCATTGTCTATCAAAGAGATATCATAAATGGGAACTGATTGAAACTGACCAAACCAGCACAATTGATGGTAGAGGAACAATTACGACAGTTCTGTAGGCTGACATCTGCTGATGAGGTGAGTCTTTAAATTATGTGATTCTTTGCCACTGCCTCCGAATGTTTTGGTTTTAGCAGCAGTGAGTTTTCTGCTGTTAATCCTTGAGCATTTTCGTAGCAGGATGACTTCGATCAACAGTTATAATGTATAAATATGTAGGACTATTCTTGTCACTGCCTCCGAATGTTTTGGCTTTAGCAGCATTGAGTTTTTCTGCTGTTAATCCTTGGAGCATTTCGTAGCAGGATGACTTCGATCAACAGTTATAATGTATAAATATGTATAAGGACTATTCTTGTCACTGCCTCCGAATGTTTTGGCTTTAGCAGCATTGAGTTCTTCTGCTGTTACTCCTTGGAGCATTTCGCAGCAGGATGACTTCGATCAACAATATATTCAATTAATATCAACGGTAAATTTCATCAATGTTTTGCTACGGCGTAGGTTAATTGTAATTTTATCAATAGAATGTGAGCGGTCTGCGAACCCACTTTATGCGTCAAGATCAAACCCACAAGTTTTATGATGTGTAAATTATACATGTTATAATTATAATGCAATATATTTACACACCGTTAAACTTAGTTTCATCTTGACTCATTAAGTGGATTCGCAGGATGCTCACATTTTATTGATAAAACTACAGTTCATCTACGATATATGTTGTGGCAAAATATTGGGGCAATGTCTAGAAAACATTCTAAAAATGTTTTAAGATTGAAGCTGGGACATTCCCATAACGATGTCTACATGTTTCATAATTTTAATAAACTTATAGTTAATAAGACTTAAGGTTTGTCCTTAAGAGGACAGGTGGTGCGTTCCCACCGGCAGACATTAAACGTTCAAGGCGCGTCAAACTTTTGACTATCCTAGGACTACATTTTAGAGCCAAACTTGACGAGATCGGTGTGGAGGATCTTCCCACTAGTCCATTTTTCACTCAGCGCTTCTAAAGCGGGGCTGGACCTTACCCCTAATGGTCCTCTGACTTGTGATCCTCGACAAATGCATGAATGCATGAAGGTCTTTAAGCACAAAGACTTGACGGATCTGATTGCGTGCCGGGCGGACCTACCCGGGGGTCCATAACATAGCGCTATACGGGCTGGACTTCACCCTTAAGTGTACGAGATCGTACAAGGCCGCTTAACAAGTGATCTCCTTGGTCAAAGTTTCAGGCTCGATTGATTAGGAACTTATATATAAATAGACACTTAGTAATCACCATGTCAACCCCATGGAGACCAGTAACCGACACAGTCCATTCATCACACTAGGGTAGTTAGCGATAAAAAAAAGAACAAACGTTAAAACAAATAAAACAATAGCCAGTCGTCAGCAGGTACCCGCCTGGTTGCGTTTCGGCCCCTCTACCTGAACGCTCAAGCCCAGGCGGGCGGGGCCCCGCATAAACTTATATGCGGCTGGCATTCTAAAATCAATACAGTAATGATATGTGTAATAATAAGTAATACTGATAGTAATAGTAAAAACAAAAACAAAACAACCGCAAAAGACGGATACATCCAAAACAAACTAAAATATATGTGTGAAATACTGAAATGGTATAACCAATAAAAAAAAAATGTTTAGAAAACAGTGTTAATTATATTGTTTAAAATGCGCACTGCGATGTCAGCTGCCTGGCTGAGAAATATCCAAACTTGACTAGAAAATTGTTATGACCGGTTAGGATTTTCTCAGTACATGCCTTCATTTTAGACTTACAATATCCTCTGCTGCTCATCACAAAAAGTGTCATATTAATTCGTTTAATTAGATCTTCAAGATGTGAGCAGATGCGACAATAACGTAAAACATTTTCATAATATTCTCATGTATTGTCATTTGAACATATAACATTTTTTGGAATGTTTTTATAGCAAATTCACGACATTTTCTGAACAGTTTTAGAATGTTTTTTTGTTGGGAATTCACGTAAGAGTTGTGTAAGATAATATCAGAGAGAAATTTGAGATATTTTATTAGAATTTTACCAAATAATTTGCTATTTGCTAAAAATTGGCAAATCATCAGCTATGTTAGATAAATATTTGATAAAATTTTAGTAGAAGTTTAGTAAAATGTTGTCAAGTATTTGCCAAATATTTAACAAAAGCATCTGGTGTGTTCGTCCCGGGTAATAGCACAACTATGTATTGCTACTTAACTACGAATTGGTCCCAAAAATTACTTCATACATTGATTGTATGACAGCACTTAATCAAGTTGGATGCAATAAAAAAACGCTGCAAAGTCAACATCAATGCAGGCATGTGATGGCATCATCAGGGTTTGCATTAATTTCATGGTAAACTGCTAAACATCTGTATGCACAGATAATACATACAGAAACTTGTACATGTAGAAAACATCACTTCATTCAACTCACTGAATCTCATTAAACTTTAACGAGGTAGTTGCTTATTGTCTACGCCAAAATTGCCTGTCATTAAAATGGCAAATGAAATCAGTATCAATTTTAGACACAGACATTCGACTGCGTTTGCACAACCAGGCAGTAGTACAGCTGTTAGTTGCTTTATTGTCATGGACACAACTTTTTTATATGGATCAATATTAAAACAAAGCAATTTCCAAAGTCTGCATGAAAGTCGCGATGCGATGCTGTATCTTTGATATTCAAAGCAACCCACATTACAAGGCCAAGCTGCAGTGTTGCTTCGCGGCTTACATGGCCTAAATACCTGAAGTACTGCATCCCATTGTGTTGGTATCAGATGCGTTCTGCGATGATTTCTTCGCAGATGAAGATATTCTGAAGGACCTCCTTGAATAAGCAGAATTCATGATTAGCTGGAAACTAGGTCTTCAAACCTCCAATGTCAACCCTGCCACTGAAATACTTGTCTCACTTGTGCAGTTGTAAATGCACTAAAGCGCGACCAATGCACTATTCCATCGGAGTGAACAGGCCCCTTCCAGCAACACTTCAACGTCTTTGACTGACTAGTAAATAAATGCCCAGAGTCAAGCTCACATGAATTGCAGATACCCATCATGATAACGCGGTATTCATTAAAAACATCGTAACATGAAAATTATCGTAAATGAAAACATCGTAAATGAAAAACATCGTAGATGAAAAATATCGTAAATGTACTTGAAAAACATCGTATTGGTCTTACAAATGCATAGTCTCCTTCATGGCTCATGGCTCCTAGTAATCTGAAGCCTAGCGTCACTTCCAGCGGATATCTATTTAGGATTCTATGGATGGACATAAATTAGATATCTTTTCCATTTGATACCGGATATGTTGATTTTTATACCAAAATCTTGGATTCCATGTGGAAATTACTTGGGCAGTCCCTGACTTCGGGATGCTTCACAATTATGAATTTTGAAAAGCATCTGGTATCTGCTGACAACTGATTTCTAAATCATTCAAAGATATTTTTCATTCAAAATCATTCAAAGATATTCAAAGTGACGGATACTATGATTTTTCAAGTGTAATATTATCATACTCTATTTTCTATATTTTTAATTAACGATGTTTTTAAATTACGATATCATTATTACGATGTTTTTAATGTTACGATGTTTTCATATACGATATTATCTGTTTACGATGTTTTTAAATACGATGTTTTTCATGTTACGATGTTTTCATATAGAACCTGATAACGCCTAAGCCCATTTTTCATTTTTCTCAATTTTCCGAGCTGAATGCATCATTCAAGAAATTCATAGCACTAGTGATTGTAGATATCAATCGACTTGACTGCAAAGTCTCCAAAGGCTGAGAGATCAATGCTCTGTTGAACTTATGGGAGCTATCTCTCTGTTGTCTCTATAGGAGTAGCAGGTGGAAACCAGCATCCATAGAAATCAGATTGATTTGCTGCAATACAGTGAAACAATCTGATTTCTATTCTGACATTGCTGTCCAGCTCTTCCGTCTTTTTTTCTGACGTGAACTGAAGTTTTGGTGGATGCACAATGATTTGCGTCATTGAATGCTAACATTCACGGACTATGGTGGTGATTTTAACTAGGTACATTAGGTTTCGACTAAAATATTGCGACTGATTGCTTTAGTCGATCTTTGTTTAAACGTTCTCAAGATTAAGTTCCTGCACAGTTTCACCTGCCATATTTTCTGCAAGATCAGCTGTGAATCCGCTTTCGTGTGAAATTATGTCGTCCTCTGATCACAATGAATTTTTGTCTACGAAGGTGAGTTGGGTTTACTGGAATTCATCACCATGGGATAGGGTGATGCATATCCAATTTCTAGTAGCAAAATCCAGTTTCTTTATATCATCAATGGTGAACATTTATAGATATACGCATTAACTGCAGTTTTTGACGAGTATCAGATAACAATAGCACTACTCTATCGCTGCAGGACCACCTATGTAGTGTTAGTTGCATCTTGTTTTAGAGGAATTCCGAACAATCCTATAGAAGCCATTGAGGATCGTTTGCGTGTGCCGCCATTGCGGTACGGGCTTAAGAGAATCTTGTCATCTAGTGTGCAACCCTTACATCAACTTGTACTCACTGAACCTCACCAACATAGGTTTTCTTTGATTCTCAATTTGGCATTAGCTTGCTTACTCTAAAACATTCACTGCACTTGTTAGATGTTTTGTATTCCATCATGCTTCCTGATGCAGGAAGCGTCCTATGCACATTACAATCGGAAAAAGCAGGCAATTAACAATACATGAGTGAGTGCAAGACTCACCTAGCCTGAAGAACAAATATTGTAAATATAGTGTTTTGACTGAATTGTCTGTTTCCTCTGCTCAGTGCTCATTAGACATCCGCTTTCTGCAATTAGTTTTCTGACTGATGTGTAGTGTAGTCCTACACTCTAAAAAATTTTGGTTTTTAATTGGTTCTCCAGAAAACCACATGGATTTCCAGAAAACCAAATGGTTCTCTGGAAAACCAAACTGGTTCTCCAGAAAACCAAAAGGATTTCTGGGAAACCAAATGGTTCTCTGGAAAACCAAACGGTTGTCCAGAAAACCAGTTTGGTTTGCAATTATATTGGGTTGGGTCAACCAGCAGATCAATTTTGATGCAAGAGGCAATCAACAAAAATTGCAACGCTTGACAGCAACAATCAAATGATTGCGACCAATCAATGAAAATGCAATTGATTTTTGATGAATCCTGGTTTATGAGCCTTGGTACGGTAAGGGTTAAGGTGTCGTGGAAATCAAATTTGATTTTCTACATACTATTGCATGTCGAAGGAGATCTATTAGCAGATCTTCGTTTGTGTAGAGTTGTAGACGGACATTCATGTTAGTGATAGCAGAACTACTGATTTCCCAAAAAGTATATTAGATTATTAACCACGCGGAATCCTGATCTATCAATAGTGATATGAATGATGGATTATTTGAGGATGATTTGAAGTGTTCAAAGTTGTGCTGCTTGGAACCTATTCCCAGCCTATTTGTATCTCACATTCTCATTTCACACCAGAAATTTAAATTTCATGGTCTCATTAAACACAAAAACTCTACTTTAGAATTGAATGTTGGGCAGTTAAGGAATTTTATCATTCTCTCTCTCTCTCTCTATTAACACTCCGGTGTCTTCTTTATCATCTACTGAAGGCTAACTCTCTTTCATTCACTGCTGCACATGTCGTGATTCCCCGAACTCTCTTATCTCGCTGCGATGACTTGGCCTAAATTTAGCGAGCGGAATCTCTCCAAAGTGAAAATATTACGTGACACTTTGCCTTTAACAGAAAGCATACTTCTTTGATAAGTTTTTACAGATGTATGTACAAAGTAATAAATCATTAACAAAATTGCCAATGATTTACTGATAGCGAAGTCTTTCTTTTCGAAAAACAATCGGTTTCGAGGATCTACATTTGTATCGTTGCCATGACGTCAAGAATGAGGTGAGTCTGATTTTCTTCCTTCATTGACGCATTTGTTCTATTGACCGTGTCATGTGCAGTGACTTAAGCGTGCTATCATCTTATTTCTTGTGGTACTGTGAAATTTGTTTTGCTGTTTTCAACGTTTATCCCTCATTGCATTGTGTATGGAATTACATATGATACACACAAAACGTGAGTATATCAGAAGATTTTAACAGTTGTTTCCAACAGTCCTTCATGTACTGTATAGCTGACATGCTTAAATAGTCTTTGCAATTCAATCTTAAATTACTTTATTTAATTATGAATGAATATGAGTATTCATGTAAGTATTCCCTTATAAATTATTCGGGCATCTAGCAATTTCGTCGTTAAATCTCATGACTACCGTGACTACTCTGTTTGTAGCCTACATGTATGTAGAAATCGCTTACAATACATGTATACGAACGATTTCATATTCATGTTCGACCACTTTTCAAAGCTTTTGCAAATCCCTATGTCTAACTAATGATGCATTATATCAGCCTTATAGCCTTGTAGAATATATATGAAGTCCTATATTATCTGCTGAACATTGTAGCTTTATACAAGTTTAATTTTAGTCTTGATGAATTTCCAATTTGCTTCATACATTGGAAATCATGAATAAATGAATTCTTGAAACTTAGTTATACCAATGACACCTGTTCAAAACTGAAAGTGCAAATGCAATAAATAAATAAATAAATAAATAAAATTTATTTACTTATTTATTGCATTTGCACTTTTAGTTAAGAACAAGTGTCATTTAATGTACACGTATATATCATCGCCAAATTTCAGTAGCTGCAGTAAACAACTTTTGCCGTTTAATTCGTGCTGATTTTGCATGAAAAACTTTGCTTTTGCATGCCTATTAATTGGTTTTGATTTCGCCATGTTTTGTGCAAGCCCAATGTGCCACTTACTTTGTAGAGGAGTTTATTTTGCATGGTATAATGCGTAACTCTCTTTTGTTGTTAACAGCCGAATTTACTTTGCATGCCGCCTATTGTACAGAAAAGCTCTTCTTGTGGTGTTTGGTTCACATAGCATCGTTTTATATGTGCATGCCGCTAATGGTGTACAAAATTTTGTCTGAGAAATTTATTGCCTATCATTATTTCTGATTACACTACAGTCAAAGCTTGTTAATTAAGACCATACATTCCAGATTTTCAATCTCTGAGTTATCAAAATTCTTAATTAAACATCAGCTTATATATGCGAAAGATACAAAAAATGCCACGGCCGTATGATCTTAATTAACCGAAATCTGAATTATCCGTGTTCGAACTAACGAGCTTCGACTGTATGTGATACCATTTATGACAGTGTAGGCCTATATGGCATTATTTTCGCATCAACAAACATTGATTTCATAGTTGAGTTTTATTACACACCTTTTCAACAACATCGTACTATATTGCCGCAATTCTCTAAATGCTTCTTCTACACAGTCCTAATATTGAGGATATCCCTTCTGAGATTATTTTTTCCTTTTTTCAGTAGCGAGCTCCACTCCAGTGGCAACGAGTATTGGCATCGAAAAATTCGACGACGTGGTTTTTTTGCGCTGCAACGGATTAGTTGGGCGTGCATCCTGCGGAAGGCCTATCTGTGATTTTGTTTACTATCTTGGAGAAGACTAGCAAATGTCTCAACTTCATGGGAAATTTTGTGACTAAAGACATCGTCCCTCGTCCTTCTTGTATTATTTTATGCAAGCTTGACTTGAAAAAAGTGAAAAATAAGAAACAATGACTTCTTGACGTTTCGGGGACTTTTCTGGGAAATCTTGTATGGTTTTAGATAAATTGTAAACTTCAAAATAACCCACTTGAGTATTCACGCATTTTTTTACACATATTCACAATAATTCTTTTACACACTTTATTGAGCTTATTTTATGCTCAGCCAACAATGTGCATGTTGTTTTAAAATGATATTAGTACGAATGAAGTGAATTAATAATATTGTTTTATACTATTATTATATTAGGCCTATTATTTAGTATGTACATTAAATTTCATCGGAAGTAAATATCGGGTCACTCGTGAAACCGATATTGGTTCTCCAGAAAACCAAGATATAAAGCTGAAAAACCAATTTTGGTTTCCCAGAAAACCGATGACTTTTGGTTTTCCAGAGAACCAATTTCACTTGGTTCTCTGGAAAACCATATTTGGTTTCACCCCCGGGACAGGCTGAAAAACCAAAATTGGTTTTCCAGGAAACCAATTTTTTTAAGAGTGTAATTATAGACGCCATGTTATTGAAGAATGCATATCTTGAAGTCCATCTATCACATGCATTCATTTAGACATCTGTAGGCACATTCTACAATTGCGAATATAAACAGCGTCAGGATCTCGAGCAGCAAGTGATCGATGCTGGATTATTTTATGTATAAATTGAGTCCGGATCACGATCAGCAAGTGATGAGTCGATGGTGGATAATGTTCTATATCAGCGTACTTAGTTGAATGATTTTCATTATGAAATCACACGATGTTTAAAACAGTGAAGCAATGGGCACTTTTTATCTTGTGTCATGAATTGACCGGCACTGCATTGATTCTCGGTGAAAATGCATTTCATGCACTACTGAAGCAGCTGTTTCAGCCCACTAAAAATGGGCCCACTTTCTAAATTTTGATCAGTGATATTGCAGTCTTTGTGTAGCCAATATTTCCACACCTGCGCGCGACGGGGCGGTTTTTGCTATCAAAGTGGTTCCGGGATGGCCATGTACGCAGAATTCGTTATGTACGCGTGTTGTGTGCGCAATCCGTTGAGCACGCATATTGTACGCGCTCTTGAAAAATGTGGACACACGCATCGAGCCGTGTAAATTATCTGGCTCATTGTGGGACAGCTATTCGCACGTCGAAATGCGTTCGATTTGCCGAAGCCAGTATGAAATGTTATTTGCACGCACCAAATAGGATGCATTTTTAGCATTTTCGAATGACTAATGAAAATTAAAGAAAGTCAATGTCGGATTTCCTAAAGCATTTGTACTTCATTGTAGGTCTCAACTGCTACGAGGTCTGTAAAGCCAGTTTCTACGTTTCTACCCGCCACCGAAAACAGCGGTGGGTTCTTATTGGTTTTTTGAGGATGACCAGACATACGACGTGCTGTCCTCAAGTTCTGCGCTGTTTCCGGCTAGCTTTTCCTACCTGGATTGCGTGGTCAGGGACAGGGTGTCACTCAAGTGCGGGGTGACTGCTCGCGTGATCGCTAAGTCTCACCTCAAAAAGGACATGGAAGTCTACAAAATCAGAATGGAGAGAAAACTGGAGAATGTGAAGAAGAGTGAGGAACAGCAGCTGAACGTCACAACTGATTCGCTGCAGTTTCTGGATCGTTCTGTATGTAGCCGGGAGGCCTCGGTAGAGGAAGCAGCAGCTCCGTTGTATGAAGATGATCCCCTTCATATAGTCGAACCACAGACTAGCCGTGCGAGTGTGGAGAAAGGAGAGGATGCATACCGTACTCTCCATTTGAGAAGAGGATGCTGGAGTTGATGGAAACCACCGTGAAGGAGATCCGGAAGTTGCGAAAGCAGTTGACTACCCGCGAGGACCCTGTCACACCCAATCTTCAGCCGCAGTCTGTGTTCCACAATGGAGTTGATTTGGTTTCTTTAGGCAACAACAACATGGAACCGACGAGATACGCTGGAAAGTTGGGACGTGAATTGTTTTCAGACAGTGAACTGAAGGAAGGAATGCTATTTCCCAAGCGAGCTACTGGTAGACCACCACTTTCTCCTACCAGGTCTAACATCTTCAGGAGAGAATTTCTAGAGAGATTTCCGGATGCTGAAGACTTTGATGCTGCAGTGCAGGCCGTTAACTATCTTGGGAATGACATTAAAAAAGGGAAACGATTTCGTTAGAACTGATATCTCAACTGTAGTATATGTGTAATTATGGTGGATAAGAAACGAACTTATAGTTTTCATTATCAGTTTACGAGTATCCTGGAAATGGACGTGTGTGAAGTTAGCCGTACCAATACCCGTACCACATCGAAAATCGCGTGTGCCACTCTCGAAAACAGCATTAACACATAATTTTAGAGTGTGCCAGCTTGTGCCACTAGTAATTTTTCAAAATAATGCAGCAGTTTGCGAGAAATCGTCCATCAAAAGTTCAAGGTGCTACGGATGTGAAGTTAGCCGTACCAATTTACAGAAATAATCTTAAATCGCATCTTTATGAATTTTCAACGACATAGACGTCTAAAATAACACGCTTAAAGCATGTGCCACACACTACTTTGCCAAAATTCACAATAGTTACTGAGAAAATGGACAAAATGACCTCAAAGTGGTACGGATGTGAAGTTAGCCGTACCACTTGTGAAAATCGCGTGTGCCACTCGAATCAAACCACCCAATACACTTATTGGGAGTGTGCCAGCTTGTGCCACCCCTCAGACATCCCAACTCTGCGTAGAATCCGCACAAAAGCGGATTTTCCTTCGCAGCCACGCCCACAGCCCATCCGTACCACTTGTGAAAATCGCGTGTGCCACTCGAACAAACCCACCCAATACACTTATTGGGAGTGTGCCAGCTTGTGCCACCCCTCAGACAGCCCCAACTCTGCGTAGAATCCGCACAAACGCGGATTTTCCTCCGCAGCCACGCCCACAGCCCATCCGTACCACTTGTGAAAATCGCGTGTGCCACTCGAACCAACCCACCCAATACATTTATTGGGAGTGTGCCAGCTTGTGCCACCCCTCAGACAGCCCCAACTCTGCGTACAATCCGCATAAACGCGGATTTTCCTCCGCAGCCACGCCCACAGCCCATCCGTACAACTTGTGAAAGTCGCGTGTGCCACTCGAATCAAACCACCCAATACACTTATTGGGAGTGTGCCAGCTTGTGCCATCCCTCAGACAGACCTAACTCTGCGTAGAATCCGCACAAACGCGGATTTTCCTCCGCAGCCACGCCCACAGCCCATCCGTACCACTTGTGAAAATCGCGTGTGCCACTCGAACCAACCCACCCAATACACTTATTGAGAGTGTGCCAGCTTGTGCCATCCCTCAGACAGCACCAACTCTGCGTAGAATCCGCACAAACGCGGATTTTCCTCCGCAGCCACGCCCACAGCCCATCCGTACCACTTGTGAAAATCGCGTGTGCCACTCGAATCAAACCACCCAATACACTTATTGGGAGTGTGCCAGCTTGTGCCATCCCTCAGACAGACCTAACTCTGCGTAGAATCCGCACAAACGCGGATTTTCCTCCGCAGCCACGCCCACAGCCCATCCGTACCACTTGTGAAAGTCACGTGTGCCACTCGAACCAACCCACCCAATACACTTATTGAGAGTGTGCCAGCTTGTGCCATCCCTCAGACAGCACCAACTCTGCGTAGAATCCGCACAAACGCGGATTTTCCTCCGCAACCACGCCCACAGACCATCCGTACTACTTGTGAAAATCGCGTGTGCCACTCGAACCAACCCACCCAATACATTTATTGGGAGTGTGCCAGCTTGTGTCACCCATCAGACAGCCCCAACTCAGCGCAGAATCCGCACAAATCCGGATTTTCCTCCGCAACCACGCCCGCAGCCCATCCATACCACTCGTGAAAATCGCGTGTGCCACTCGAATCAACCCACCCAATACACTTATTAGGAGTGTGCCAGCTTGTGCCACCCCTCAGACACCCCCAACTCAGCGTAGAATCCGCACAAACGCGGATTTTCCTCCGCAGCCACGCCCACAGCCCATCCGTACCACTTGTGAAAATCGCGTGTGCCACTCGAACCAACCCACCCAATACACTTATTGGGAGTGTGCCAGCTTGTGCCATCCCTCAGACAGCACCAACTCTTCGTAGAATCAGCACAAACGCGGATTTTCCTTCGCAGCCACGCACACAGCCCATCCGTACCACTTGTGAAAGTCGCGTGTGCCACTCGAATCAACCCACCCAATACACTTATTGGGAGTGTGCCAGCTTGTGCCACCCCTCAGACAGCCCCAACTCTGCGTAGAATCCGCACAAACGCGGATTTTCCTCCGCAACCACGCCCACAGCCCATCCGTACAACTTGTGAAAATCGCGTGTGCCACTCAAATCAACTCACCCAATACATTTATTGGGAGCGTGCCAGCTTGTGCCACCCCTCAGACATCCTCAACTCTGCGTAGAATCCGCACAAACGCGGATTTTCCTCCGCAGCCACGCCCACAGCCCATCCGTACCACTTGTGAAAGTCGCGTGTGCCACTCGAATCAACCCACCCAATACACTTATTAGGAGTGTGCCAGCTTGTGCCACCCCTCAGACAGCCCCAACTCTGCGTAGAATCCGCACAAACGCGGATTTTCCTCCGCAACCACGCCCACAGCCCATCCGTACAACTTGTGAAAATCGCGTGTGCCACTCGAATCAACCCACCCAATACACTTATTAGGAGTGTGCCAGCTTGTGCCACCCCTCAGACAGCACCAACTCTGCGTAGAATCCGCACAAACGCGGATTTTCCTCCGCAACCACGCCCACAGCCCATCCGTACAACTTGTGAAAGTCGCGTGTGCCACTCGAATCAACCCACCCAATACACTTATTGGGAGTGTGCCAGCTTGTGCCATCCCTCAGACAGCACCAACTCTTCGTAGAATCCGCACAAACGCGGATTTTCCTCCGCAGCCACGCACACAGCCCATCCGTACCACTTGTGAAAATCGCGTGTGCCACTCGAACCAACCCACCCAATACACTTATTGAGAGTGTGCCAGCTTGTGCCATCCCTCAGACAGCACCAACTCTGCGTAGAATCCGCACAAACGCGGATTTTCCTCCGCAACCACGCCCACAGCCCATCCGTACAACTTGTGAAAGTCGCGTGTGCCACTCGAATCAACCCACCCAATACACTTATTAGGAGTGTGCCAGCTTGTGCCACCCCTCAGACAGCCCCAACTCTGCGTAGAATCCGCACAAACGCGGATTTTCCTCCGCAGCCACGCCCACAGCCCATCCGTACCACTTGTGAAAATCGCGTGTGCCACTCGAACCAACCCACCCAATACACTTATTGAGAGTGTGCCAGCTTGTGCCATCCCTCAGACAGCACCAACTCTGCGTAGAATCCGCACAAACGCGGATTTTCCTCCGCAACCACGCCCACAGCCCATCCGTACAACTTGTGAAAATCGCGTGTGCCACTCGAATCAACCCACCCAATACACTTATTGGGAGTGTGCCAGCTTGTACCACCCCTCAGACAGCCCCAACTCTGCGTAGAATCAGCACAAACGCGGATTTTCCTCCGCAGCCACGCCCACAGCCCATCCGTACCACTTGTGAAAATCGCGTGTGCCACTCGAACCAACCCACCCAATACACTTATTGGGAGTGTGCCAGCTTGTGCCATCCCTCAGACAGCACCAACTCTGCGTAGAATCCGCACAAACGTGGATTTTCCTCCGCAGCCACGCCCACAGCCCATCCGTACCACTTGTGAAAGTCGCGTGTGCCACTCGAATCAACCCACCCAATACACTTATTGGGAGTGTGCCAGCTTGTGCCACCCCTCAGACAGCCCCAACTCTGCGTAGAATCCGCACAAACGCGCATTTTCCTCCGCAGCCACGCCCACAGACCATCCGACCACTTGTGAAAATCGCGTGTGCCACTCGAATCAACTCACCCAATACATTTATTGGGAGCGTGCCAGCTTGTGCCACCCCTCAGACAGCCCCAACTCTGCGTAGAATCCGCACAAACGCGGATTTTCCTCCGCAGCCACGCCCACAGCCCATCCGTACCACTTGTGAAATTCGCGTGTGCCACTCGAATCAACCCACCCAATACATTTATTGGGAGCGTGCCAGCTTGTGCCACCCCTCAGACAGCCCCCAACTCTGCGTAGAATCCGCACAAACGCGGATTTTCCTCCGCAGCCACGCCCACAGCCCATCCGTACCACTTGTGAAAATCGCGTGTGCCACTCGAATCAACCCACCCAATACACTTATTAGGAGTGTGCCAGCTTGTGCCACCCCTCAGACAGCCCCAACTCTGCGTAGAATCCGCACAGACGGCACAAACGCGGATTTTCCTCCGCAGCCACGCCCACAGCCCATTCGTACCACTTGTGAAAATCGCGTGTGCCACTCGAATCAACCCACCCAATACACTTATTGGGAGTGTGCCAGCTTGTACCACCCCTCAGACAGCCCCAACTCTGCGTAGAATCAGCACAAACGCGGATTTTCCTCCGCAGCGACGCCCACAGCCCATCCGTACCACTTGTGAAAGTCGCGTGTGCCACTCGAATCAACCCACCCAATACACTTATTGGGAGTGTGCCAGCTTGTGCCACCCCTCAGACAGCCCCAACTCTGCGTAGAATCCGCACAAACGCGGATTTTCCTCCGCAGCCACGCCCACAGCCCATCCGTACCACTTGTGAAAATCGCGTGTGCCACTCGAATCAACCCACCCAATACACTTATTAGGAGTGTGCCAGCTTGTGCCACCCCTCAGACAGCCCCAACTCTGCGTAGAATCCGCACAAACGGCACAAACGCGGATTTTCCTCCGCAGCCACGCCCACAGCCCATCCGTACCACTTGTGAAAATCGCGTGTGCCACTCGAATCAACCCACCCAATACACTTATTGGGAGTGTGCCAGCTTGTACCACCCCTCAGACAGCCCCAACTCTGCGTAGAATCAGCACAAACGCGGATTTTCCTCCGCAGCGACGCCCACAGCCCATCCGTACCACTTGTGAAAGTCGCGTGTGCCACTCGAATCAACCCACCCAATACACTTATTGGGAGTGTGCCAGCTTGTGCCACCCCTCAGACAGCCCCAACTCTGCGTAGAATCCGCACAAACGCGGAATTTCCTCCGCAGCCACGCCCACAGCCCATCCGTACCACTTGTGAAAATCGCGTGTGCCACTCGAATCAACCCAACGAACACCAGAAATGTCAATGGTTTTACTAGAAATTGCAGTAGTTGTATTTAAATGGCAATAATTCAAAATTGGACATATTTCATTCCCGTGATCATTATGTTGTTTATATCCTTGAAAAACATACAACGAACTTGGTATCATTGGATAGAGAATTGTTCACTCTATGTGGAAATGTCAGCACCTTTACAGAAAATACTGAGACAATGTCGGGAACTACAGATTGATGTATTTTGTGCAATGATGTTTCTGTCACAAATTCCTTCTAAATTTTTGTTAGATTTTGTTTAAACACTGCATGCATTTCTAAACGTAACAGCTGGACGTGGAATTTTGTGGTCTGCCGCTATTAACGAAGCTATCATCCTATATCTATGCACACGGCATGTTTCAAGGCAGCAGGGAAAGTAAGTAGCTTTTATTTCATTGCAATGAATGTTGAGTTTTATTGCAGGAGATCAGATCAGTGGAATCGGCTTGCAGACTGATGGACGGAGCTTATGATTACTTGGCTTAGTTATGAACAACCCTATATAGATAACTAAAGAATAGAAGGAAGTGCTATGTGTAGGGCACTGTGTATATACAGCAGATGAATAATGAGCAATGAATAAGCAGATGTTGGTGGAATGGCTATGGCTACTGCATAGTTAGGCAATATAGTCGGCAAATATTTGGTCTCGCATCTATTACACCGGCTATCTGGTGCAACAATCTTACATTTTTGTTGTCGTGTGTAGCTGCTCAGATATTTCTGACTCAAAATCCCTCAATGAAATAAATGTGTGTCTTGATTTGTTTATTTGTCTTATTTCACCTTTCTTGGTCCTGCTTTGCATCCTACAGGCACGCGTGAACAGGGGACTAGGAAGGCTCAGCCCGCCTAATCTTCAGCCAGACACATTGATCTCGGACATTTGATTGCACATGAATGATATAGAACTACATATAGATAAGTTGGCAGTGGATGTCAATGCAACTATCGCTTGCACTTATCTAAGTCATGAATACCTTTAGAGTGTTCAAATTGTCATTATTCCATCAAATTTTAGGAAATCCAATCCACATGTCAGACTCTTTTTGCATGCATCAGATATTGTGATCGATTTCTACCACCATGCCAACTAGATCATTACATTCTAAGAACATCTCCACGACAACTTCGCAAGCCGGGTCGACCAGAGAAATTCTACTTGTGCCTCGAAACAACATTCAGATACATGGCTACTAAGACAGAGATTCTAGCAATCAGGCATGATGATTGCAGCAATCCTCGAAGCCTAGTTCGTCAATACAAGAGGCTTCGGTTCTCTTTTGAAATAATATCTCCTGGGATGAATTTCAGCGATAGAACTGCGATTCTTCTTCTGGGGAAGAAGCTGGGGAAACACTTCTTCTATCATCTACACTTCTTTAAAATCGGTTACAAAGTAAAAAGTTATAGCATGATGGTGTGTATATCAGCGATGAAACTGGTTCAAAGGCACCATTCGGTGACCCACTCATTGACTCGGGTTCTTTTTGGGTTCTTATGCTTTTGTAGTCATAGAGCAAGCTTGTAGCTCAATTGTGGTCGAAGTGAATAATCCGTTAGCCTATACTAAGTCTATCACTGGGCGACTGGAAATGCAATTAGTCATTGTTCAATGGCGAAAGAGAAGTAAGGATTCAGTGCAAGTCGCTTGTTGCTGTCGCTTGGATTATCACTAGCCGACACAGCTCTGAAAGAGGCGCCATGAGGCTATGATGTAAATTCACTGATAATTTTTCACAAAATAAGTAATTATTAAGGGAATGATTTTCAAATATTTAGCAGTTTAAAATTGAAATATTACAGATGAAGCTCTTATTTGCTGTGTCACAGGAGTTCTATGCGCATGTGATCGAGTTTGACGATTCGTGCTATCAGTATTTAAAATTTTTTCGCAGTTGCGCGGTACGGTAGTGGCGAAAAATGAAGGTGAGGAGCAATTCGAAAGCACTTCCGCAAATTTTGGAAAGTTGAATTTTATGTGCAACTTATCACTTGGAGTTTAATTACTTCAGTACCAGTAGAGCAATCTGATTTCATTCAGATGCTATACATACAAAAATCTGACTGAGTCTTATTAATATGTTTGCATGTTTTTCAAGAAATTTTTTTCAAAGGTGATGCTAAAGGCCAACTTCGATACAAAGTCACATCATTGGTCGTGTAGCCTGCTAGCAATTTACGACAATCATTTGAAAAAATCCTCTCGCAAAAGTATGGCAATTTTGATATCAAAAGACTGACTACATGCATGTTCAAAATTGTAATTCTTTTGTATGTTTAGGTCCATTTTTCGCTCATATAATTTAAATGTATGTAGTCCCATTTTTCGATGGGGCACTGTCAGAGGATTTTGGCTCGATGTGACCTGATCTGTGATATAGTTTGTGTGGGACATGTTCAAATTAATTTCACTTCTCCTGAACGAACTGCGTTGCTCGTGATAGGCATTGCAAATTGTCACAGCCACAAAAATAATGAATGACAGCATTAGTAGCTAAGTACTTAATTGTAAAACGCCTTCAATTTCAAGCAAATGACATGATATACAATGAGAGAAGCAATTCCAAGAGAACAAATTCCAGAGAGGCATGGCATAATTTCATGTAAGTGCAGATGCTTTATGCCAATTGTGATCGTTGCTATAAACTTACATGCGCAATTAAAGATTGGGCATAAGTGAGCATGTTTGATATGCATATGTCATACTTGAGTGCTTGATGCATAGGCCCTATGTCAATTTGAGGTTTTTTTATCAAACTATCTTCAACTTCATCAATAATAATTTTAGTGCAGTTCATCGGTCTCATTTGATAGTGATATTTTATCTCTTTACATTTTTATAGAGAGTTTAGTTGCCTCACACTTGCTTTGCTGCCATTGCTTGAAACGCAACTTCTTTTCTTTGTCAGCGCTTTCCACTTCCGAATTCCACCATCAGGTCTCTCTTATGCCTGCCCAGCCTTTGCTGCGACCACACTCTTTTTCAGCACTGTGTATCCAGGCTGTCTTCATCCTGTTCCACTCCAAGTCAAATGTATTTTGGTCTGCAATATGTCCTTCATGGTTCATAACCTCCTCGTTAAAGTGCATGTTTAAAGTACAACTCCACAATGAACTCAGAATGCCAACGCATGACAATGTGCCATTATATCATATATTTACATCGTGCTGAAAACGAAAGATAAAACGTCTTGAAGGCTATTCCTTTTATTATCTACATAGTTTGATCACTGCATGATGACGATTGACGCTGTTGGAGATTCTGCGCAACATTTTTTGCTTTATCTGTGAAATATAAAAGATTAATTGGATTGAATGATAAATTGATTATAATATTTATTTATTTCGTGTTTCCATGATTGCATGTATTCATTGACTAAGGAGACATCGAAACCTTGCACTATAATTCATCCAGGGTAGTTTGATTGATTTGTTTAAGTATCTGGATGTGTATTATAAATGGCTGCTGGTATGATTTTCATCATCATATGAGAATGTATAAATTCTTGATCAAATATCAGCATACCGATGGTGAGAAATCAAGGAAATCTTTATTCGCACGCATAAATTCTTGCGAATAACGGATTAGCAATAAAATTACTATTCAGACGAGTTTTTGCGTAGGAATAACCGCGCCACGGTACCTGGTAAGGATCAGAAATCTGAGACAAAACTATTTACAACCCATGAATGCGCCAGTGGATCAGGAACGTGATCATTTTCATTTTCTATGTGGCACAGTCAACAATGACCCAATTTTATTTCGCAGAAAATACGTGATCTAGCTACACGTGTTTACTTGCTTCTGCTCGTGAATATCACAGTCAATGTCGATTGTGATTTGTGGATCTGACTGTAACAGTCAGTCCCTAATTCTACTGTTGAAAGTAAACAGTTAACATTTTGTAAATATTATTCCTTTTTTCTTCAACAGGTCGTCTACGCTAACCCAAAGGATTTTCAGAAACCGTCAACGATGTGTATTGGTGTTGGTCAGTGCAATGAATCAAATTTCAAAGCTGTTCAATGACCAGAAGATTGTGGATTGATCAGCTGGAAATTGAAGTGCACTTCTCTTCTGTTTCACTTCAAGGTCCTGAAGTCTTCAATATAGTGGGAATTAGTGTAACTCGTTGCGAAGAACGAGTTTCAGCATGATGTGGCATTTTTGGTGAATTGTGATATTCCTGTGTATGATAGTGGTATGTAGACTGTGACAGTGTCACGACTTTGTTGACATATGTTTTGGTAAAGTTGGACAAAGTGTTCATGTGAAACTCAGTCTGTCTTTGAAACTTGTCAGTGTCGAGAATTTCTATATGAATGAAATGTGAAGTTAATGACCTGTTGTTGTAATTTGCTAAGTGTATGGAAGGTAGTAGGCGAATGGGCAAGTCATGGGAAGCGGAAATCCAATAACAGTTAAATTTGTGTTTGAATATGCAGTCAGCTAGTGTTAGGGTTAGGGTAAGGTTTGGCGAACGGGTTAGTTTCCAGGGATGAGGGCTTCGGATCTGGATTGTAGGTGAATAGAGGATCAAGGCGAGTATAAGTTTGCGTAGGGTTTGGTGTTGGGTCGTGTCTTAAGAAAGAGTTAAAGTTTCACAATTATGACTACTATATTTCATGCGCATAGGCCTGCATGTCATAGTGATGGTAGTTGGCATGTGTCAGGTAAGTTTGCATAGGTGATAGAGCATGCTCATATTACCCACAGGCATTGTCAGTAATGTTTGACAACAGATTAGGACAGTAGAAATATGCTACGAAGGAGGCATGGTTATAGGCAGAGGCGTCGCGGCCGGGGGTGTGGGGGACCGTAACACCCCAATATGAAATTTTTAAAAGATTCAGGTAAAATGAAAAATTTCAGGTAAACCGCTGTTTTGCCGGCGATTCAGTTCCAATATTCACTGACGTTGTTCTTAGCCACAAAAACACGTCTTGTCACAAAAACACATCGTAATGTCGGGGAAATTCTCACCCTTTCTAGACACCAGAAAGTATATGGTTGTTGATGATATTGATTTGTCACGCGAAAGCGGTCAAACATAGCGCGCTGAAACATGTTGGAATGTGTGTGAGTATGCGTGCGTGCAATAATCAGGTAAATTTTGGTTCTTAGTTGTAAATCCGGTAAAATTTAGCAAACAACCCCCCCAATGATGTTTCCTTAGCGACGCCTCTGGTTATAGGCCGTAATTGCAGTTGAACATAAATTTTAGTAATGAGTTGTATTGTAAGTGATGGATTAGCGCTAGGACTTCATGGAGGGAAGACACTGAAGTGGTCTAATTTTGTCCTTAAAATGTGTGACGGTCACGGAACTAAGTTATGAAAATTACATGTACATGCAATTGTTATGCAGGCCTACACCCACATGTAGATACATGTGCCAATTGCAGCAGGTAAGACGGGGCGCGTGAATTCAGCAGGAACTTTTTTCCTCTCGAGATCATTTCGTGCATATGTCAACTAGAATTACTTCCTCAATCAATTCCTGCTCAATTCACGCGTAGCTACATGTACGTGGGCTGTGGGCGTGGCTGTGAGGAAAATCCGCGTTTGTGCGGATTCTACGCAGAGTTGGGGCTGTCTGAGGGGTGGCACAAGCTGGCACACTCCCAATAAGTGTATTGGGTGGGTTGATTCGAGTGGCACACGTGACTTTCACAAGTGGTACGGATGGGCTGTGGGCGTGGTTGCGGAGGAAAATCCGCGTTTGTGCGGATTCTACGCAGAGTTGGGGCTGTCTGAGGGGTGGCACAAGCTGGCACACTCCCAATAAGTGTATTGGGTGGGTTGATTCGAGTGGCACACGCGATTTTCACAAGTGGTACGGATGGGCTGTGGGCGTGGCTGCGGAGGAAAATCCGCGTTTGTGCGGATTCTACGCAGAGTTGTGATGTCTGAGGGGTGGCACAAGCTGGCACACTCCCAATAAGTGTATTGGGTGGTTTGATTCGAGTGGCACACGCGATTTTCACAAGTGGTACGGCTAACTTCACATCCGTACCACTTTGAGGTCATTTTGTCCATTTTCTCAGTAACTGTTGTGAATTTTGGCAAAGTAGTGTGTGGCACATGCTTTAGACGTGTTATTTTAGACGTCTATGTCGTTGAAAATTCATAAAGATGCGATTTAAGATTATTTCTGTAAATTGGTACGGCTAACTTCACATCCGTACCACCTCGAACTTTTGATGGACGATTTCTCGCAAACTGCTGCATTATTTTGAAAAATTACTGGTGGCACAAGCTGGCACACTCTAAAATTATGTGTTAATGCTGTTTTCGAGAGTGGCACATGCGATTTTCGATGTGGTACGGATATTGGTACGGCTAACTTCACACACGTTGGAAATGGATGGTTTTATTTTAATAGAATCTAGCAAAAGTGAATTATATAATCTTAACTTATACTTTCTGTGAACAAAGTTTTCTGATATCATTGCACTAGAAAACGCCGCGAATTTGTTCGGCTGATGATACTGAAATATCTTCAGACAAAACTTGTGATTGTGACGTATCGAAAATAAATGAAAATATTAATCATTCAGGAATTTCAAATTTTGCTATTAAGCATTTCAAAGACCTTTTTGTGCTCTTGAATATTACTAAGGTTAAGTCTAGCATCATGAATTACATTAGAGTTCTGTCCAGGAACCCAACCTTCGGTGAAACCCTAATCTTAGCAATATGGCTAAGTGTGTCAGACAATTCCCTCAATTTTCTATGCTTGATGTTATGATTCCATGTTCTCAATTTTGTTCCAAAAATTCGTTGATTATTTTTGTATGCCTGGCGTCGTTTGGTCATATTGCATGTTGCTTGGTATTACATGTTTCCTGTATCTTTGCATGCCTTGCGTTGATAGGTCACTATGTGTTGCGTGGCATTATATGCTTCATGGATTTAGGATCTACAATTGTGATATTTTGATTACAGAGGAAACGGAAATATAAACGAAAAAAAGGAGCGCGGAGGGTTCGCCGAAATCAACCTCATACGAGTATATCATCAAGCAGCTATGGATCCGGAAGCGAGGATGATGAGGTCTCTTTTATTAGTAAGTATGTCTTACATATACAGGTATACACTTGTGCTTACGGATAATTAAGCGAAGGGGTCATAAATATACTACTAATCTCTCCTGGAACAGCCATACTGAACGTGTATCATGCATCATCTCTACTAGCTCAGTCTCTCGCGTTTTTGCTAGAGGTCAACACGTAGGCTACATGTGCATTCACTTGTGTATACGTAAATGTAATGTGCTAATGCAGTCATGAAGTACATGTAGTTCATCTATAGACCTAGGCCTACTCTGCACAAATGACTTTTTGTATTTTGATTTTGGATCAAAATAACAAGCTGTCCAAATTGCATATCCATTGTACATTAAATCTTCGTTAATCATGGGTGACCATGACCAAATCCGTGAAATTAGAACGACAGTCGAATTATGTAGAACTTGAAAATTGATTTCAGAGTTAGTTTTATCTAAACGTTTTTTTGACTAAACGTAGCTGACTGACGCACAGCTACGAAAGAAAAAGAAGACTGACAATTTTCTGAAGACTCAAACTAACAAGTATTGTAGAATAGCTGTGATCTAAACTTTCAAAGTGAGATAACAATTATTGTCTACTACTGACTTCAATAAAATTCATGAGCTTCAAAAGGAGTCTGTTATATTCCGTTAAAATGAAAAACGCCATGGCAATGTTTGCATAGGTGTTTTTCACCCAGTTATAATAACCAGCGTAATTTCTACTATCGTGACATAGTTATTATTTTCAACCATCGTATTTCTGGTAACTCATGATTCCGACTTTTTTTAGTAATTTTCTTTATTTCCAATTTCCACCCTTGCACAGTATGGATTTCTCATGACTTACGTCATTTTAAATCCCATATCTGATCTTTGCATTTTCTACCACGTTATTTTATGACAGGTTGTTGACTGCACAGGTCCTTTCCGGAAACTGCTGCATAATTACTTTACGTCGTAACTCCTTTATCATCCCCACATTTCAATCTCTGTTTTACTTACTTGACTTAGATATTTTTGCTGTGTAAGAATTTCCTGCTAGAATGTAGCCAGACATCCGATGAATATAAATTGTCAGCGCTTGATTTGTTGACAATTAATTTTGATTTCAAGCATTGATTTTGAAGTGTCTTTGTAATGTTATTAACATAACCTACATAATTAACCAAATGGGATATCTTAGCTTATAAACTCACACAGATGTTTCATTTATTCTAAAACAAGGAAGTTGCTTGTGCAAAGCTATAAAATACA
>CAJQUW010011257.1:42500-205000 GCA_907163375.1 Prostheceraeus crozeri | reverse complement strand
AAAATTCTAACTCTGTCATTTTTTCGAAAAATGTTGAAAATTTTTTCTCGCCGATTGCCTTGAAACTCACCATACAGATAAAGAATTTCACGCTGATTCCAAATCTGAAATCCGTTTTCCCATCCGAGCCTTCGTTTTGGTGCTACAGCCCAAAACGTCCCAAATTCTAACTCTGTCGTTTTTCGCCAATGTCCCAAAATCTTAAATGGCGTCTCACATCTAAACGAAGACAGATAGGAACAACCCGATTCTTTCAGTGAATTTGTCTCACTCTTAGCTTTCAAACGAGCTATGGCACGACAAAATCCGTCCACTGGAAGCCAAAATCGAAGCAAGCTGTCCAGAGGGGGGGGGACGTCAGCGAAAATTTTTCTCTCCGATGGCGTTCAAATTCACCATACCGATGCAGAATTTCACGCTGAATCCGAATCTGGCCTCCGTTTTCCCATCCGATGCTTCGTTTTGGCTGTACAGTAGGCAGCCATCGCAAAAATTCTAACTCTGTCATTTTTTCGAAAAATGTTGAAAATTTTTTCTCGCCGATTGCCTTGAAACTCACCATACAGATAAAGAATTTCACGCTGATTCCAAATCTGAAATCCGTTTTCCCATCCGAGCCTTCGTTTTGGTGCTACAGCCCAAAACGTCCCAAATTCTAACTCTGTCGTTTTTCGCCAATGTCCCAAAATCTTAAATGGCGTCTCACATCTAAACGAAGACAGATAGGAACAACCCGATTCTTTCAGTGAATTTGTCTCACTCTTAGCTTTCAAACGAGCTATCGCACGACAAAATCCGTCCACTGGAAGCCAAAATCGAAGCAAGCTGTCCAGAGGGGGGGGGGACGTCAGCGAAAATTTTTTCTCTCCGATTGAGCTGGAAATATACCATTTCCATGTAGAATTTGACGCTGAATCCGAATCTGGCCTCCGTTTTCCCATCCGATGCTTCGTTTTGGCTGTACAGTAGGCAGCCATCGCAAAAATTCTAACTCTGTCATTTTTTCGAAAAATGTTGAAAATTTTTCTCGCCGATTGCCTTGAAACTCACCATACAGATAAAGAATTTCACGCTGATTCCAAATCTGAAATCCGTTTTCCCATCCGATGCTTCGTTTTGGTGCTACAGCCCAAAACGTCCCAAATTCTAACTCTGTCGTTTTTCGCCAATGTCCCAAAATCTTAAATGGCGTCTCACATCTAAACGAAGACAGATAGGAACAACCCGATTCTTTCAGTGAATTTGTCTCACTCTTAGCTTTCAAACGAGCTATCGCACGACAAAATCCGTCCACTGGAAGCCAAAATCGAAGCAAGCTGTCCAGAGGGGGGGGGACGTCAGCGAAAATTTTTTCTCTCCGATTGAGCTGGAAATATACCATTTCCATGTAGAATTTGACGCTGAATCCGAATCTGGCCTCCGTTTTCCCATCCGATGCTTCGTTTTGGCTGTACAGTAGGCAGCCATCGCAAAAATTCTAACTCTGTCATTTTTTCGAAAAATGTTGAAAATTTTTTCTCGCCGATTGCCTTGAAACTCACCATACAGATAAAGAATTTCACGCTGATTCCAAATCTGAAATCCGTTTTCCCATCCGAGCCTTCGTTTTGGTGCTACAGCCCAAAACGTCCCAAATTCTAACTCTGTCGTTTTTCGCCAATGTCCCAAAATCTTAAATGGCGTCTCACATCTAAACGAAGACAGATAGGAACAACCCGATTCTTTCAGTGAATTTGTCTCACTCTTAGCTTTCAAACGAGCTATCGCACGACAAAATCCGTCCACTGGAAGCCAAAATCGAAGCAAGCTGTCCAGAGGGGGGGGGACGTCAGCGAAAATTTTTTCTCTCCGATTGAGCTGGAAATATACCATTTCCATGTAGAATTTGACGCTGAATCCGAATCTGGCCTCCGTTTTCCCATCCGATGCTTCGTTTTGGCTGTACAGTAGGCAGCCATCGCAAAAATTCTAACTCTGTCATTTTTTCGAAAAATGTTGAAAATTTTTTCTCGCCGATTGCCTTGAAACTCACCATACAGATAAAGAATTTCACGCTGATTCCAAATCTGAAATCCGTTTTCCCATCCGAGCCTTCGTTTTGGTGCTACAGCCCAAAACGTCCCAAATTCTAACTCTGTCGTTTTTCGCCAATGTCCCAAAATCTTAAATGGCGTCTCACATCTAAACGAAGACAGATAGGAACAACCCGATTCTTTTAGTGAATTTGTCTCACTCTTAGCTTTCAAACGAGCTATCGCACGACAAAATCCGTCCACTGGAAGCCAAAATCGAAGCAAGCTGTCCAGAGGGGGGGGGACGTCAGCGAAAATTTTTTCTCTCCGATTGAGCTGGAAATATACCATTTCCATGTAGAATTTGACGCTGAATCCGAATCTGGCCTCCGTTTTCCCATCCGATGCTTCGTTTTGGCTGTACAGTAGGCAGCCATCGCAAAAATTCTAACTCTGTCATTTTTTCGAAAAATGTTGAAAATTTTTCTCGCCGATTGCCTTGAAACTCACCATACAGATAAAGAATTTCACGCTGATTCCAAATCTGAAATCCGTTTTCCCATCCGAGCCTTCGTTTTGGTGCTACAGCCCAAAACGTCCCAAATTCTAACTCTGTCGTTTTTCACCAATGTCCCAAAATCTTAAATGGCGTCTCACATCTAAACGAAGACAGATAGGAACAACCCGATTCTTTCAGTGAATTTGTCTCACTCTTAGCTTTCAAACGAGCTATCGCACGACAAAATCCGTCCACTGGAAGCCAAAATCGAAGCAAGCTGTCCAGAGGGGGGGGGACGTCAGCGAAAATTTTTTCTCTCCGATTGAGCTGGAAATATACCATTTCCATGTAGAATTTGACGCTGAATCCGAATCTGGCCTCCGTTTTCCCATCCGATGCTTCGTTTTGGCTGTACAGTAGGCAGCCATCGCAAAAATTCTAACTCTGTCATTTTTTCGAAAAATGTTGAAAATTTTTTCTCGCCGATTGCCTTGAAACTCACCATACAGATAAAGAATTTCACGCTGATTCCAAATCTGAAATCCGTTTTCCCATCCGAGCCTTCGTTTTGGTGCTACAGCCCAAAACGTCCCAAATTCTAACTCTGTCGTTTTTCACCAATGTCCCAAAATCTTAAATGGCGTCTCACATCTAAACGAAGACAGATAGGAACAAGCCGATTCTTTCAGTGAATTTGTCTCACTCTTAGCTTTCAAACGAGCTATGGCACGACAAAATCCGTCCACTGGAAGCCAAAATCGAAGCAAGCTGTCCAGAGGGGGGGGGACGTCAGCGAAAATTTTTTCTCTCCGATTGAGCTGGAAATATACCATTTCCATGTAGAATTTGACGCTGAATCCGAATCTGGCCTCCGTTTTCCCATCCGATGCTTCGTTTTGGCTGTACAGTAGGCAGCCATCGCAAAAATTCTAACTCTGTCATTTTTTCGAAAAATGTTGAAAATTTTTTCTCGCCGATTGCCTTGAAACTCACCATACAGATAAAGAATTTCACGCTGATTCCAAATCTGAAATCCGTTTTCCCATCCGAGCCTTCGTTTTGGTGCTACAGCCCAAAACGTCCCAAATTCTAACTCTGTCGTTTTTCACCAATGTCCCAAAATCTTAAATGGCGTCTCACATCTAAACGAAGACAGATAGGAACAACCCGATTCTTTCAGTGAATTTGTCTCACTCTTAGCTTTCAAACGAGCTATCGCACGACAAAATCCGTCCACTGGAAGCCAAAATCGAAGCAAGCTGTCCAGAGGGGGGGGACGTCAGCGAAAATTTTTTCTCTCCGATTGAGCTGGAAATACACCATTTCCATGTAGAATTTGACGCTGAATCCGAATCTGGCCTCCGTTTTCCCATCCGATGCTTCGTTTTGGCTGTACAGTAGGCAGCCATCGCAAAAATTCTAACTCTGTCATTTTTTCGAAAAATGTTGAAAATTTTTTCTCGCCGATTGCCTTGAAACTCACCATACAGATAAAGAATTTCACGCTGATTCCAAATCTGAAATCCGTTTTCCAATCCGATGCTTCGTTTTGAAGCTACAGCCCAAAACGTCCCAAATTCTAACTCTGTCGTTTTTCGCCAATGTCCCAAAATCTTAAATGGCGTCTCACATCTAAACGAAGACAGATAGGAACAACCCGATTCTTTCAGTGAATTTGTCTCACTCTTAGCTTTCAAACGAGCTATCGCACGACAAAATCCGTCCACTGGAAGCCAAAATCGAAGCAAGCTGTCCAGAGGGGGGGGGACGTCAGCGAAAATTTTTCTCGCCGATTGCCTTGAAACTCACCATACAGATAAAGAATTTCACGCTGATTCCAAATCTGAAATCCGTTTTCCCATCCGATGCTTCGTTTTGACGCTACAGCCCAAAACGTCCCAAATTCTAACTCTGTCGTTTTTCGCCAATGTCCCAAAATCTTAAATGGCGTCTCACATCTAAACGAAGACAGATAGGAACAACCCGATTCTTTTAGTGAATTTGTCTCACTCTTAGCTTTCAAACGAGCTATCGCACGACAAAATCCGTCCACTGGAAGCCAAAATCGAAGCAAGCTGTCCAGAGGGGGGGGACGTCAGCGAAAATTTTTTCTCTCCGATTGAGCTGGAAATATACCATTTCCATGTAGAATTTGACGCTGAATCCGAATCTGGCCTCCGTTTTCCCATCCGATGCTTCGTTTTGGCTCTACAGTAGGCAGCCATCGCAAAAATTCTAACTCTGTCGTTTTTTCGAAAAATGTTGAAAATTTTTCTCGCCGATTGCCTTGAAACTCACCATACAGATAAAGAATTTCACGCTGATTCCAAATCTGAAATCCGTTTTCCCATCCGATGCTTCGTTTTGAAGCTACAGCCCAAAACGTCCCAAATTCTAACTCTGTCGTTTTTCACCAATGTCCCAAAATCTTAAATGGCGTCTCACATCTAAACGAAGACAGATAGGAACAAGCCGATTCTTTCAGTGAATTTGTCTCACTCTTAGCTTTCAAACGAGCTATGGCACGACAAAATCCGTCCACTGGAAGCCAAAATCGAAGCAAGCTGTCCAGAGGGGGGGGGACGTCAGCGAAAATTTTTCTCGCCGATTGACTTGAAACTCACCATACAGATAAAGAATTTCACGCTGATTCCAAATCTGAAATCCGTTTTCCCATCCGATGCTTCGTTTTGAAGCTACAGCCCAAAACGTCCCAAATTCTAACTCTGTCGTTTTTCGCCAATGTCCCAAAATCTTAAATGGCGTCTCACATCTAAACGAAGACAGATAGGAACAAGCCGATTCTTTCAGTGAATTTGTCTCACTCTTAGCTTTCAAACGAGCTATGGCACGACAAAATCCGTCCACTGGAAGCCAAAATCGAAGCAAGCTGTCCAGAGGGGGGGGAGTCAGCGAAAATTTTTTCTCTCCGATTGAGCTGGAAATATACCATTTCCATGTAGAATTTGACGCTGAATCCGAATCTGGCCTCCGTTTTCCCATCCGATGCTTCGTTTTGGCTGTACAGTAGGCAGCCATCGCAAAAATTCTAACTCTGTCATTTTTTCGAAAAATGTTGAAAATTTTTTCTCGCCGATTGCCTTGAAACTCACCATACAGATAAAGAATTTCACGCTGATTCCAAATCTGAAATCCGTTTTCCCATCCGAGCCTTCGTTTTGGTGCTACAGCCCAAAACGTCCCAAATTCTAACTCTGTCGTTTTTCGCCAATGTCCCAAAATCTTAAATGGCGTCTCACATCTAAACGAAGACAGATAGGAACAAGCCGATTCTTTCAGTGAATTTGTCTCACTCTTAGCTTTCAAACGAGCTATCGCACGACAAAATCCGTCCACTGGAAGCCAAAATCGAAGCAAGCTGTCCAGAGGGGGGGGGAGTCAGCGAAAATTTTTTCTCTCCGATTGAGCTGGAAATATACCATTTCCATGTAGAATTTGACGCTGAATCCGAATCTGGCCTCCGTTTTCCCATCCGATGCTTCGTTTTGGCTGTACAGTAGGCAGCCATCGCAAAAATTCTAACTCTGTCATTTTTTCGAAAAATGTTGAAAATTTTTCTCGCCGATTGCCTTGAAACTCACCATACAGATAAAGAATTTCACGCTGATTCCAAATCTGAAATCCGTTTTCCCATCCGATGCTTCGTTTTGGTGCTACAGCCCAAAACGTCCCAAATTCTAACTCTGTCGTTTTTCGCCAATGTCCCAAAATCTTAAATGGCGTCTCACATCTAAATGAAGACAGATAGGAACAAGCCGATTCTTTCACTGAATTTGTCTCACTCTTAGCTTTCAAACGAGCTATCGCACGACAAAATCCGTCCACTGGAAGCCAAAATCGAAGCAAGCTGTCCAGAGGGGGGGGGACGTCAGCGAAAATTTTTCTCTCCGATTGAGCTGGAAATATACCATTTCCATGTAGAATTTGACGCTGAATCCGAATCTGGCCTCCGTTTTCCCATCCGATGCTTCGTTTTGGCTGTACAGTAGGCAGCCATCGCAAAAATTCTAACTCTGTCATTTTTTCGAAAAATGTTGAAAATTTTTTCTCGCCGATTGCCTTGAAACTCACCATACAGATAAAGAATTTCACGCTGATTCCAAATCTGAAATCCGTTTTCCCATCCGAGCCTTCGTTTTGGTGCTACAGCCCAAAACGTCCCAAATTCTAACTCTGTCGTTTTTCGCCAATGTCCCAAAATCTTAAATGGCGTCTCACATCTAAACGAAGACAGATAGGAACAAGCCGATTCTTTCAGTGAATTTGTCTCACTCTTAGCTTTCAAACGAGCTATGGCACGACAAAATCCGTCCACTGGAAGCCAAAATCGAAGCAAGCTGTCCAGAGGGGGGGGGTCAGCGAAAATTTTTTCTCTCCGATTGACTTGAAACTCACCATACAGATAAAGAATTTCACGCTGATTCCAAATCTGAAATCCGTTTTCCCATCCGATGCTTCGTTTTGACGCTACAGCCCAAAACGTCCCAAATTCTAACTCTGTCGTTTTTCGCCAATGTCCCAAAATCTTAAATGGCGTCTCACATCTAAACGAAGACAGATAGGAACAAGCCGATTCTTTCACTGAATTTGTCTCACTCTTAGCTTTCAAACGAGCTATGGCACGACAAAATCCGTCCACTGGAAGCCAAAATCGAAGCAAGCTGTCCAGAGGGGGGGGGACGTCAGCGAAAATTTTTTCTCTCCGATTGAGCTGGAAATATACCATTTCCATGTAGAATTTGACGCTGAATCCGAATCTGGCCTCCGTTTTCCCATCCGATGCTTCGTTTTGGCTGTACAGTAGGCAGCCATCGCAAAAATTCTAACTCTGTCATTTTTTTCGAAAAATGTTGAAAATTTTTTCTCGCCGATTGCCTTGAAACTCACCATACAGATAAAGAATTTCACGCTGATTCCAAATCTGAAATCCGTTTTCCCATCCGAGCCTTCGTTTTGGTGCTACAGCCCAAAACGTCCCAAATTCTAACTCTGTCGTTTTTCGCCAATGTCCCAAAATCTTAAATGGCGTCTCACATCTAAACGAAGACAGATAGGAACAAGCCGATTCTTTCAGTGAATTTGTCTCACTCTTAGCTTTCAAACGAGCTATGGCACGACAAAATCCGTCCACTGGAAGCCAAAATCGAAGCAAGCTGTCCAGAGGGGGGGGGACGTCAGCGAAAATTTTTTCTCTCCGATTGAGCTGGAAATATACCATTTCCATGTAGAATTTGACGCTGAATCCGAATCTGGCCTCCGTTTTCCCATCCGATGCTTCGTTTTGGCTGTACAGTAGGCAGCCATCGCAAAAATTCTAACTCTGTCATTTTTTCGAAAAATGTTGAAAATTTTTTCTCGCCGATTGCCTTGAAACTCACCATACAGATAAAGAATTTCACGCTGATTCCAAATCTGAAATCCGTTTTCCCATCCGATGCTTCGTTTTGGTGCTACAGCCCAAAACGTCCCAAATTCTAACTCTGTCGTTTTTCGCCAATGTCCCAAAATCTTAAATGGCGTCTCACATCTAAACGAAGACAGATAGGAACAAGCCGATTCTTTCAGTGAATTTGTCTCACTCTTAGCTTTCAAACGAGCTATCGCACGACAAAATCCGTCCACTGGAAGCCAAAATCGAAGCAAGCTGTCCAGAGGGGGGGGGAGGTCAGTGAAAATTTTTCTCTCCGATTGAGCTGGAAATATACCATTTCCATGTAGAATTTGACGCTGAATCCGAATCTGGCCTCCGTTTTCCCATCCGATGCTTCGTTTTGGCTGTACAGTAGGCAGCCATCGCAAAAATTCTAACTCTGTCATTTTTTCGAAAAATGTTGAAAATTTTTTCTCGCCGATTGCCTTGAAACTCACCATACAGATAAAGAATTTCACGCTGATTCCAAATCTGAAATCCGTTTTCCCATCCGAGCCTTCGTTTTGGTGCTACAGCCCAAAACGTCCCAAATTCTAACTCTGTCGTTTTTCGCCAATGTCCCAAAATCTTAAATGGCGTCTCACATCTAAACGAAGACAGATAGGAACAAGCCGATTCTTTCAGTGAATTTGTCTCACTCTTAGCTTTCAAACGAGCTATCGCACGACAAAATCCGTCCACTGGAAGCCAAAATCGAAGCAAGCTGTCCAGAGGGGGGGGACGTCAGCGAAAATTTTTTCTCTCCGATTGACTTGAAACTCACCATACAGATAAAGAATTTCACGCTGATTCCAAATCTGAAATCCGTTTTCCCATCCGATGCTTCGTTTTGAAGCTACAGCCCAAAACGTCCCAAATTCTAACTCTGTCGTTTTTCGCCAATGTCCCAAAATCTTAAATGGCGTCTCACATCTAAACGAAGACAGATAGGAACAAGCCGATTCTTTCAGTGAATTTGTCTCACTCTTAGCTTTCAAACGAGCTATCGCACGACAAAATCCGTCCACTGGAAGCCAAAATCGAAGCAAGCTGTCCAGAGGGGGGGGGACGTCAGCGAAAATTTTTTCTCTCCGATTGAGCTGGAAATATACCATTTCCATGTAGAATTTGACGCTGAATCCGAATCTGGCCTCCGTTTTCCCATCCGATGCTTCGTTTTGGCTGTACAGTAGGCAGCCATCGCAAAAATTCTAACTCTGTCATTTTTTCGAAAAATGTTGAAAATTTTTTCTCGCCGATTGCCTTGAAACTCACCATACAGATAAAGAATTTCACGCTGATTCCAAATCTGAAATCCGTTTTCCCATCCGAGCCTTCGTTTTGGTGCTACAGCCCAAAACGTCCCAAATTCTAACTCTGTCGTTTTTCGCCAATGTCCCAAAATCTTAAATGGCGTCTCACATCTAAACGAAGACAGATAGGAACAAGCCGATTCTTTCAGTGAATTTGTCTCACTCTTAGCTTTCAAACGAGCTATCGCACGACAAAATCCGTCCACTGGAAGCCAAAATCGAAGCAAGCTGTCCAGAGGGGGGGGAGGTCAGTGAAAATTTTTCTCTCCGATTGAGCTGGAAATATACCATTTCCATGTAGAATTTGACGCTGAATCCGAATCTGGCCTCCGTTTTCCCATCCGATGCTTCGTTTTGGCTGTACAGTAGGCAGCCATCGCAAAAATTCTAACTCTGTCATTTTTTCGAAAAATGTTGAAAATTTTTTCTCGCCGATTGACTTGAAACTCACCATACAGATAAAGAATTTCACGCTGATTCCAAATCTGAAATCCGTTTTCCCATCCGATGCTTCGTTTTGAAGCTACAGCCCAAAACGTCCCAAATTCTAACTCTGTCGTTTTTCGCCAATGTCCCAAAATCTTAAATGGCGTCTCACATCTAAACGAAGACAGATAGGAACAAGCCGATTCTTTCACTGAATTTGTCTCACTCTTAGCTTTCAAACGAGCTATGGCACGACAAAATCCGTCCACTGGAAGCCAAAATCGAAGCAAGCTGTCCAGAGGGGGGGGGGACGTCAGCGAAAATTTTTTCTCTCCGATTGAGCTGGAAATATACCATTTCCATGTAGAATTTGACGCTGAATCCGAATCTGGCCTCCGTTTTCCCATCCGATGCTTCGTTTTGGCTGTACAGTAGGCAGCCATCGCAAAAATTCTAACTCTGTCATTTTTTCGAAAAATGTTGAAAATTTTTTCTCGCCGATTGCCTTGAAACTCACCATACAGATAAAGAATTTCACGCTGATTCCAAATCTGAAATCCGTTTTCCCATCCGAGCCTTCGTTTTGGTGCTACAGCCCAAAACGTCCCAAATTCTAACTCTGTCGTTTTTCGCCAATGTCCCAAAATCTTAAATGGCGTCTCACATCTAAACGAAGACAGATAGGAACAAGCCGATTCTTTCAGTGAATTTGTCTCACTCTTAGCTTTCAAACGAGCTATGGCACGACAAAATCCGTCCACTGGAAGCCAAAATCGAAGCAAGCTGTCCAGAGGGGGGGGGACGTCAGCGAAAATTTTTTCTCTCCGATTGAGCTGGAAATATACCATTTCCATGTAGAATTTGACGCTGAATCCGAATCTGGCCTCCGTTTTCCCATCCGATGCTTCGTTTTGGCTGTACAGTAGGCAGCCATCGCAAAAATTCTAACTCTGTCATTTTTTCGAAAAATGTTGAAAATTTTTCTCGCCGATTGACTTGAAACTCTCCGATTGACTTGAAACTCACCATACAGATAAAGAATTTCACGCTGATTCCAAATCTGAAATCCGTTTTCCCATCCGATGCTTCGTTTTGAAGCTAGAGCCCAAAACGTCCCAAATTCTAACTCTGTCGTTTTTCGCCAATGTCCCAAAATCTTAAATGGCGTCTCACATCTAAACGAAGACAGATAGGAACAAGCCGATTCTTTCACTGAATTTGTCTCACTCTTAGCTTTCAAACGAGCTATGGCACGACAAAATCCGTCCACTGGAAGCCAAAATCGAAGCGAGCTGTCCAGAGGGGGGGGGACGTCAGCGAAACTTTTTCTCGCCGATTGACTTGAAACTCACCATACAGATAAAGAATTTCACGCTGATTCCAAATCTGAAATCCGTTTTCCCATCCGATGCTTCGTTTTGAAGCTACAGCCCAAAACGTCCCAAATTCTAACTCTGTCGTTTTTCGCCAATGTCCCAAAATCTTAAATGGCGTCTCACATCTAAACGAAGACAGATAGGAACAAGCCGATTCTTTTAGTGAATTTGTCTCACTCTTAGCTTTCAAACGAGCTATGGCACGACAAAATCCGTCCACTGGAAGCCAAAATCGAAGCAAGCTGTCCAGAGGGGGGGGGACGTCAGCGAAAATTTTTTCTCTCCGATTGAGCTGGAAATATACCATTTCCATGTAGAATTTGACGCTGAATCCGAATCTGGCCTCCGTTTTCCCATCCGATGCTTCGTTTTGGCTGTACAGTAGGCAGCCATCGCAAAAATTCTAACTCTGTCATTTTTTCGAAAAATGTTGAAAATTTTTTCTCGCCGATTGCCTTGAAACTCACCATACAGATAAAGAATTTCACGCTGATTCCAAATCTGAAATCCGTTTTCCCATCCGAGCCTTCGTTTTGGTGCTACAGCCCAAAACGTCCCAAATTCTAACTCTGTCGTTTTTCGCCAATGTCCCAAAATCTTAAATGGCGTCTCACATCTAAACGAAGACAGATAGGAACAAGCCGATTCTTTCAGTGAATTTGTCTCACTCTTAGCTTTCAAACGAGCTATGGCACGACAAAATCCGTCCACTGGAAGCCAAAATCGAAGCAAGCTGTCCAGAGGGGGGGGGACGTCAGCGAAAATTTTTTCTCTCCGATTGAGCTGGAAATATACCATTTCCATGTAGAATTTGACGCTGAATCCGAATCTGGCCTCCGTTTTCCCATCCGATGCTTCGTTTTGGCTGTACAGTAGGCAGCCATCGCAAAAATTCTAACTCTGTCATTTTTTCGAAAAATGTTGAAAATTTTTCTCGCCGATTGACTTTAAAACTCTCCGATTGACTTGAAACTCACCATACAGATAAAGAATTTCACGCTGATTCCAAATCTGAAATCCGTTTTCCCATCCGATGCTTCGTTTTGGTGCTACAGCCCAAAACGTCCCAAATTCTAACTCTGTCGTTTTTTCGCCAATGTCCCAAAATCTTAAATGGCGTCTCACATCTAAACGAAGACAGATAGGAACAAGCCGATTCTTTCAGTGAATTTGTCTCACTCTTAGCTTTCAAACGAGCTATGGCACGACAAAATCCGTCCACTGGAAGCCAAGATCGAAGCGAGCTGTCCAGAGGGGGGGGGACGTCAGCGAAACTTTTTCTCGCCGATTGAGCTGGAAATATACCATTTCCATGTAGAATTTGACGCTGAATCCGAATCTGGCCTCCGTTTTCCCATCCGATGCTTCGTTTTGGCTGTACAGTAGGCAGCCATCGCAAAAATTCTAACTCTGTCATTTTTTCGAAAAATGTTGAAAATTTTTTCTCGCCGATTGCCTTGAAACTCACCATACAGATAAAGAATTTCACGCTGATTCCAAATCTGAAATCCGTTTTCCCATCCGAGCCTTCGTTTTGGTGCTACAGCCCAAAACGTCCCAAATTCTAACTCTGTCGTTTTTCGCCAATGTCCCAAAATCTTAAATGGCGTCTCACATCTAAACGAAGACAGATAGGAACAAGCCGATTCTTTCAGTGAATTTGTCTCACTCTTAGCTTTCAAACGAGCTATGGCACGACAAAATCCGTCCACTGGAAGCCAAAATCGAAGCAAGCTGTCCAGAGGGGGGGGGAGTCAGCGAAAATTTTTTCTCTCCGATTGAGCTGGAAATATACCATTTCCATGTAGAATTTGACGCTGAATCCGAATCTGGCCTCCGTTTTCCCATCCGATGCTTCGTTTTGGCTGTACAGTAGGCAGCCATCGCAAAAATTCTAACTCTGTCATTTTTTCGAAAAATGTTGAAAATTTTTTCTCGCCGATTGCCTTGAAACTCACCATACAGATAAAGAATTTCACGCTGATTCCAAATCTGAAATCCGTTTTCCCATCCGAGCCTTCGTTTTGGTGCTACAGCCCAAAACGTCCCAAATTCTAACTCTGTCGTTTTTCGCCAATGTCCCAAAATCTTAAATGGCGTCTCACATCTAAACGAAGACAGATAGGAACAAGCCGATTCTTTCAGTGAATTTGTCTCACTCTTAGCTTTCAAACGAGCTATGGCACGACAAAATCCGTCCACTGGAAGCCAAAATCGAAGCAAGCTGTCCAGAGGGGGGGGAGTCAGCGAAAATTTTTCTCTCCGATTGAGCTGGAAATATACCATTTCCATGTAGAATTTGACGCTGAATCCGAATCTGGCCTCCGTTTTCCCATCCGATGCTTCGTTTTGGCTGTACAGTAGGCAGCCATCGCAAAAATTCTAACTCTGTCATTTTTTCGAAAAATGTTGAAAATTTTTTCTCTCCGATTGACTTGAAACTCACCATACAGATAAAGAATTTCACGCTGATTCCAAATCTGAAATCCGTTTTCCCATCCGATGCTTCGTTTTGAAGCTACAGCCCAAAACGTCCCAAATTCTAACTCTGTCGTTTTTCGCCAATGTCCCAAAATCTTAAATGGCGTCTCACATCTAAACGAAGACAGATAGGAACAAGCCGATTCTTTCAGTGAATTTGTCTCACTCTTAGCTTTCAAACGAGCTATGGCACGACAAAATCCGTCCACTGGAAGCCAAGATCGAAGCGAGCTGTCCAGAGGGGGGGGGACGTCAGCGAAACTTTTTCTCGCCGATTGACTTGAAACTCACCATACAGATAAAGAATTTCACGCTGATTCCAAATCTGAAATCCGTTTTCCCATCCGATGCTTCGTTTTGAAGCTACAGCCCAAAACGTCCCAAATTCTAACTCTGTCGTTTTTCGCCAATGTCCCAAAATCTTAAATGGCGTCTCACATCTAAACGAAGACAGATAGGAACAAGCCGATTCTTTCAGTGAATTTGTCTCACTCTTAGCTTTCAAACGAGCTATGGCACGACAAAATCCGTCCACTGGAAGCCAAAATCGAAGCAAGCTGTCCAGAGGGGGGGGACGTCAGCGAAAATTTTTTCTCTCCGATTGAGCTGGAAATATACCATTTCCATGTAGAATTTGACGCTGAATCCGAATCTGGCCTCCGTTTTCCCATCCGATGCTTCGTTTTGGCTGTACAGTAGGCAGCCATCGCAAAAATTCTAACTCTGTCATTTTTTCGAAAAATGTTGAAAATTTTTTCTCGCCGATTGCCTTGAAACTCACCATACAGATAAAGAATTTCACGCTGATTCCAAATCTGAAATCCGTTTTCCCATCCGAGCCTTCGTTTTGGTGCTACAGCCCAAAACGTCCCAAATTCTAACTCTGTCGTTTTTCGCCAATGTCCCAAAATCTTAAATGGCGTCTCACATCTAAACGAAGACAGATAGGAACAAGCCGATTCTTTCAGTGAATTTGTCTCACTCTTAGCTTTCAAACGAGCTATGGCACGACAAAATCCGTTCACTGGAAGCCAAAATCGAAGCAAGCTGTCCAGAGGGGGGGGAGTCAGCGAAAATTTTTCTCTCCGATGGCGTTCAAATTCACCATACCGATGCAGAATTTCACGCTGAATCCGAATCTGGCCTCCGTTTTCCCATCCGATGCTTCGTTTTGGCTGTACAGTAGGCAGCCATCGCAAAAATTCTAACTCTGTCATTTTTTCGAAAAATGTTGAAAATTTTTCTCGCCGATTGACTTGAAACTCTGCGATTGACATGAAACTCACCATACAGATAAAGAATTTCACGCTGATTCCAAATCTGAAATCCGTTTTCCCATCCGATGCTTCGTTTTGACGCTACAGCCCAAAACGTCCCAAATTCTAACTCTGTCGTTTTTCGCCAATGTCCCAAAATCTTAAATGGCGTCTCACATCTAAACGAAGACAGATAGGAACAAGCCGATTCTTTCAGTGAATTTGTCTCACTCTTAGCTTTCAAACGAGCTATGGCACGACAAAATCCGTCCACTGGAAGCCAAAATCGAAGCGAGCTGTCCAGAGGGGGGGGGACGTCAGCGAAACTTTTTCTCGCCGATTGACTTGAAACTCACCATACAGATAAAGAATTTCACGCTGATTCCAAATCTGAAATCCGTTTTCCCATCCGAGCCTTCGTTTTGGTGCTACAGCCCAAAACGTCCCAAATTCTAACTCTGTCGTTTTTCGCCAATGTCCCAAAATCTTAAATGGCGTCTCACATCTAAACGAAGACAGATAGGAACAAGCCGATTCTTTCAGTGAATTTGTCTCACTCTTAGCTTTCAAACGAGCTATGGCACGACAAAATCCGTCCACTGGAAGCCAAAATCGAAGCAAGCTGTCCAGAGGGGGGGGAGTCAGCGAAAATTTTTTCTCTCCGATTGAGCTGGAAATATACCATTTCCATGTAGAATTTGACGCTGAATCCGAATCTGGCCTCCGTTTTCCCATCCGATGCTTCGTTTTGGCTGTACAGTAGGCAGCCATCGCAAAAATTCTAACTCTGTCATTTTTTCGAAAAATGTTGAAAATTTTTTCTCGCCGATTGCCTTGAAACTCACCATACAGATAAAGAATTTCACGCTGATTCCAAATCTGAAATCCGTTTTCCCATCCGAGCCTTCGTTTTGGTGCTACAGCCCAAAACGTCCCAAATTCTAACTCTGTCGTTTTTCGCCAATGTCCCAAAATCTTAAATGGCGTCTCACATCTAAACGAAGACAGATAGGAACAAGCCGATTCTTTCAGTGAATTTGTCTCACTCTTAGCTTTCAAACGAGCTATGGCACGACAAAATCCGTCCACTGGAAGCCAAAATCGAAGCAAGCTGTCCAGAGGGGGGGGAGTCAGCGAAAATTTTTTCTCTCCGATTGAGCTGGAAATATACCATTTCCATGTAGAATTTGACGCTGAATCCGAATCTGGCCTCCGTTTTCCCATCCGATGCTTCGTTTTGGCTGTACAGTAGGCAGCCATCGCAAAAATTCTAACTCTGTCATTTTTTCGAAAAATGTTGAAAATTTTTTCTCGCCGATTGCCTTGAAACTCACCATACAGATAAAGAATTTCACGCTGATTCCAAATCTGAAATCCGTTTTCCCATCCGAGCCTTCGTTTTGGTGCTACAGCCCAAAACGTCCCAAATTCTAACTCTGTCGTTTTTCGCCAATGTCCCAAAATCTTAAATGGCGTCTCACATCTAAACGAAGACAGATAGGAACAAGCCGATTCTTTCAGTGAATTTGTCTCACTCTTAGCTTTCAAACGAGCTATGGCACGACAAAATCCGTTCACTGGAAGCCAAAATCGAAGCAAGCTGTCCAGAGGGGGGGGGAGTCAGCGAAAATTTTTTCTCTCCGATTGAGCTGGAAATATACCATTTCCATGTAGAATTTGACGCTGAATCCGAATCTGGCCTCCGTTTTCCCATCCGATGCTTCGTTTTGGCTGTACAGTAGGCAGCCATCGCAAAAATTCTAACTCTGTCATTTTTTCGAAAAATGTTGAAAATTTTTTCTCGCCGATTGCCTTGAAACTCACCATACAGATAAAGAATTTCACGCTGATTCCAAATCTGAAATCCGTTTTCCCATCCGAGCCTTCGTTTTGGTGCTACAGCCCAAAACGTCCCAAATTCTAACTCTGTCGTTTTTCGCCAATGTCCCAAAATCTTAAATGGCGTCTCACATCTAAACGAAGACAGATAGGAACAAGCCGATTCTTTCAGTGAATTTGTCTCACTCTTAGCTTTCAAACGAGCTATGGCACGACAAAATCCGTCCACTGGAAGCCAAAATCGAAGCAAGCTGTCCAGAGGGGGGGGAGTCAGCGAAAATTTTTCTCTCCGATGGCGTTCAAATTCACCATACCGATGTAGAATTTCACGCTGAATCCGAATCTGGCCTCCGTTTTCCCATCCGATGCTTCGTTTTGGCTGTACAGTAGGCAGCCATCGCAAAAATTCTAACTCTGTCATTTTTTCGGAAAATGTTGAAAATTTTTCTCGCTGATTGACTTTAAAACTCTCCGATTGACTTGAAACTCACCATACAGATAAAGAATTTCACGCTGATTCCAAATCTGAAATCCGTTTTCCCATCCGATGCTTCGTTTTGAAGCTACAGCCCAAAACGTCCCAAATTCTAACTCTGTCGTTTTTCGCCAATGTCCCAAAATCTTAAATGGCGTCTCACATCTAAACGAAGACAGATAGGAACAAGCCGATTCTTTCAGTGAATTTGTCTCACTCTTAGCTTTCAAACGAGCTATGGCACGACAAAATCCGTCCACTGGAAGCCAAAATCGAAGCGAGCTGTCCAGAGGGGGGGGGGACGTCAGCGAAAATTTTTCTCGCCGATTGACTTGAAACTCACCATACAGATAAAGAATTTCACGCTGATTCCAAATCTGAAATCCGTTTTCCCATCCGAGCCTTCGTTTTGGTGCTACAGCCCAAAACGTCCCAAATTCTAACTCTGTCGTTTTTCGCCAATGTCCCAAAATCTTAAATGGCGTCTCACATCTAAACGAAGACAGATAGGAACAAGCCGATTCTTTCAGTGAATTTGTCTCACTCTTAGCTTTCAAACGAGCTATGGCACGACAAAATCCGTCCACTGGAAGCCAAAATCGAAGCAAGCTGTCCAGAGGGGGGGGACGTCAGCGAAAATTTTTTCTCTCCGATTGAGCTGGAAATATACCATTTCCATGTAGAATTTGACGCTGAATCCGAATCTGGCCTCCGTTTTCCCATCCGATGCTTCGTTTTGGCTGTACAGTAGGCAGCCATCGCAAAAATTCTAACTCTGTCATTTTTTCGAAAAATGTTGAAAATTTTTTCTCGCCGATTGCCTTGAAACTCACCATACAGATAAAGAATTTCACGCTGATTCCAAATCTGAAATCCGTTTTCCCATCCGAGCCTTCGTTTGGGTGCTACAGCCCAAAACGTCCCAAATTCTAACTCTGTCGTTTTTCGCCAATGTCCCAAAATCTTAAATGGCGTCTCACATCTAAACGAAGACAGATAGGAACAAGCCGATTCTTTCAGTGAATTTGTCTCACTCTTAGCTTTCAAACGAGCTATGGCACGACAAAATCCGTTCACTGGAAGCCAAAATCGAAGCAAGCTGTCCAGAGGGGGGGGAGTCAGCGAAAATTTTTTCTCTCCGATTGAGCTGGAAATATACCATTTCCATGTAGAATTTGACGCTGAATCCGAATCTGGCCTCCGTTTTCCCATCCGATGCTTCGTTTTGGCTGTACAGTAGGCAGCCATCGCAAAAATTCTAACTCTGTCATTTTTTCGAAAAATGTTGAAAATTTTTTCTCGCCGATTGCCTTGAAACTCACCATACAGATAAAGAATTTCACGCTGATTCCAAATCTGAAATCCGTTTTCCCATCCGAGCCTTCGTTTGGGTGCTACAGCCCAAAACGTCCCAAATTCTAACTCTGTCGTTTTTCGCCAATGTCCCAAAATCTTAAATGGCGTCTCACATCTAAACGAAGACAGATAGGAACAAGCCGATTCTTTCAGTGAATTTGTCTCACTCTTAGCTTTCAAACGAGCTATGGCACGACAAAATCCGTTCACTGGAAGCCAAAATCGAAGCAAGCTGTCCAGAGGGGGGGGGAGTCAGCGAAAATTTTTCTCTCCGATGGCGTTCAAATTCACCATACCGATGCAGAATTTCACGCTGAATCCGAATCTGGCCTTCGTTTTCTCATCCGATGCTTCGTTTGGGCGCTACACACCAAAACGTGCCAAATTTTAACTCTGCCAAAATTTTGAAGAAACATTTTTTCTCGCCGATTGACTTCAAATTCACCATACCGATGGGGAATTTTACGCTGATCACGAATCTAAAGTCCGTTTCACCATTCCACCACGCCAACCTAGACGGTCGCCCACGTCAACCTAGACGGTCGCCCACGTCAACCTAGGCGGTCGGCCACGTCAACCCATACGAGACCAACACATCCGAGTCTCACACTCTGTCGTTTTCGAGGGGGGGGGGAGGGGGGGGAGTCAGCGAACATGTTGTGAACGTGAACCAACCTGGCCGGCACACCACGACAGACCACAACCTCTGTCGTTCCAGAGGGGGGGAGGGGAGGGGGAGGGGGGGACGTCAGCGATGGCGGCCATCTTGCGCGGTCCAGAAGTGGAGTTTTGCTTACTACTAACATTGCGTAGCAATGTCACTCAGAGGCTGATTATGTATGCCACTATGCATGTAGATACACTTCTCAGGTGAAATAGTGACGTTATTGATCATTTAATGGCAACGTTAGCTTCTAAAATATGAATTCCGTTTGATCATGCATGTACTAAAAGAGCAACGAAGTTCATCTTGGGATTTGTTAAAGCTAATGCAAGCTAATGTTAGTTGCCTGAATCTTCGAAATATTTCAATCTGGTAGATAAATTAAAGTCACTGAAACAATAATCCCGTTAAGCAGAAGCAATAGAATGCGGTGAGAATATCATCAATTACAAAATAAAATTTATGCGTAGTTGTGATCATCATCATCAGGATATTTCTCTCTCCCTTAGGAGGAACCCCTCTCTCATCAGCGTCCGCAAAACTTTGTCTTTAGCCATGCGGCTCCATGTGCGTCCGATGTTGCGTTCCAAATCGTCGCGACATCTTGATTTTGGTCGTCCAAGTGAAAATTTGTAGTTGTGCGGAGTCCGTCTTCCGTGCGGAATTGTTACACATGATGTTTGTCTTGGCAATATTCATCTTTAGTCCGACTGGCTGGCTATTGTCGTGGATATCCCGAATCATCGTTTGCAACTCCTCTGTGGAACTGGCAATTAGGACTATGTCGTCAGCGAGTATGAGGTGGGACAGAAACTCTCTATCGATATTGACACCTTTGCCCCCGACCCCAGTTGATCTTATTGATTATTGCATGTTGCAGACATGCGGTGAAGAGTCTGGGGGGACATATTATCACCTTGTCTGGCACCTCTACCTAGGTTTAGCTTTCTGCTGTTCGTGTGAAGTCGTAGGGAGACAGTTGCTTCGTCTTAGAGGTTTTTCAGAATGTCAAGGTAAGCATCTTCAACTCCGTGATTCATCAGTGCTGTAAATAGGGGTCCGAACTCGATGTTGTCAAAGGATTTCTCGTAGTCGACAAACGCGAAACAGATGGGAATGTTGTATTCCGTTACGTAGTTGTAAGCACTGAAAAATGCAACTGAAAAATTGTAAATAATTTTGTATGGAGTCTATATTTGTGATTTGCTTTCAATCCGCAAGCGACTAAACTTCAGTTGCTTCCACAACCCTGTTTCAGACAAAAATTTGATTGTACAGTAAACATGGTTACTTTGTGTTTTCAACCACGTTGCATTTGCATCTTAACATCAACAATCTTCACTTGAGCTTTGATAGAGTTCGTGTTATGTAATTTTTTGACCTTCACTGAAATGGTTACGAAGGTGCCTCCCTTTCTCCTCGAAACGCTGACGACAAAAATCAAATGGCGACTACGAAAGTTAGAGACTTCGCCCACATATACTGCGAAGTTTTGATGTCCCCAAAGAGGATATTACTATTATGACAGGAAATGTAGAGGCATCATGAAGCACTAAACGCAATCTTAATTGCAACTGAGGGTCACGCATACCTTTGAATCTCCCACTATCCTTCTTTTTCTATTCAGGAACCGTGTCATCGCAAGGCCTAATGTAATCATTGGAGAATAATCAACTAGCTAGCAGTAAATAAGTAATAAGTCTTTAGCTAGGAAACTAATTTAAGTTGCTGAGTTCCGTGCCGAGAGTACAAGCCAAAGATGTTACATTCGTTTGCGTAAGTAGTGGCAACCAACGTTTCCTGATATCAAGATTTACATGTTGGATTTTACATATTGGAAGGATTATATTACATGGAGCCACTTGCGTAAGAAACGGCAACCAAATTTCTTAATATGAATATTAAAATGTAGCATATTGGAAAGTCGAGATTACATGGAAAGTCATTAATATTTGGAGATTTGGTTGATTAGATAGAATTTATGACAATATGCATTTAGCAAGAAAATTCGTACTTCATGGCTGCGGCAGGAACAGAGCTTACGACCTCGGGATTGCAATAAACTCAACCTACCTATCTTCATAATTCTAACTATTATTTATTTATTGTTAGCTAGTTGATTATTCTCCAATGATTGCAAGCTTATTCAAATCAGAACAGTAAGTCGTAGAGATAGGTAGAGATTTTTTCATAATTTTTTCAAAATTAGATAGCAGAGCACATCGCATGATATTCAACATCTATGACGGAAGTGGAAATCGAAGAGCCTGCAGTTGCTGTAAAAACGAAATTGCCATCCGTAGAGATCTTCTGAGTAAGTCGCTTTTCACCAAGATCTCTAAAGCAAATAGTCACTGTCTTCACTCGCGGATCCCAGTGAAGCTACGAAGCCAATATACGGTCAACCTGTGTCGTACTCTAAAGAGAAAGAATACATTCTTTCCTTTCACTATATCTCTCCTTAACGCCGAGCTGCGTAGGCAAATATCTTATTAATTTATGTAAAGATGACTTTGTATTTCTTTGATTACCATTTTTGAAAAATATACGCTTATTATTATTATTATCATATATCTGTTATTGTTTTACCTAAAGCGATTTTGTAAAAAATATATTTATTGAGTTATCTCACGATGCTACAGTTAAAATTGTAAAATGAATATTAAGTGCATTGTGATTAATCGTGATTATAAAAGCATATTGAAACGCTTTTATTGGTAAAATTAATTTCAATATAAGTTATGTTAGCCTTTTCAAATATACGTGTGCAGCTGCTTATACACCAGTGTATTATACATGGTATATACAGCAGGTATATATATATATATATATATATATATATATATATATATATATATATATGTGTGTATAACCCTCCGACATAACCTCGGTTTGTCAAACCTCTGTTAAACTCCACATGTCTTATGTAATTTCTACATGTCTTTTGATGATTTAATCATTAGTTGTTATGATTTCGTGATATCCTGTGTGCATGAGTGGATGTTAAAAATACATCGAAACCGGTCGCACATCACAGGGATCTGACTTTTGTTTTTTATTTTTATATAAGCATAAGCGCTTTCTTTTCTTCAGATGCTTTATAAGTATATGCTTTATAAACTTATAAAGCATCTGAAGAAAATAAAGCGCTTATGCTTATAAGTAAAAGTCGTGTTTTCAATTTTAATTTCATTATATTTTTCTCCGGTTGCTGAGTATAGTTATTAATATTTTTCTTGTTTTATATATATATATATATATATATATATATATATATATATATATATATATACCGTGTGTCAAATGTAACGCAGTTTTTCATTTTGTCATCATATTGACAAAACTTGCTCAAATATCGAGACATTTATATTTATTTGATCAGATATGACCCGGGGTTTGTGAAAAGTGTAAAATTAGTTTCTTATTCATAGAATTTTTTCTTTAAGTCAGAGTTTTAAAACAAGTTATGTTTCCATAAAAATCATGCAATTTTTGATAAACTTCTTATCACGGAATTAACTGCTATTTCAAGAAATTTAAGAAATCAGGAATCATAACAAATGTTCAAATGGTCCACCATCTTGATCAATAACACATTCTAGTCTATGTGGAAGATGATGAACTGCACGCTGTAGCTCATCTTGACCGATGCCTCATGCGATTTCTTTGATTCGTTCTTTCAATTGGTTCAAGTTGTTTGGAACAAAATTGTGAAACAGTCGACTTTTCATTGTACCCCACAGGTGATAATCCAGAGGTGATAAATCTGGTGAGCGAGGCGGCCATGCTTGGGGAAATCCTCGAGATATTATTCGTGTATCGGGTAGTTCAGCGGACAAGAAATCCCTAGCCGCTTTCGAGAAATGAGACGGCGCTCCATCTTGCTGGAATATCACCTGATTAATCAGATGTCTACGACGCAGTTCGGGAAAAACGTGGTTCTCCAATATATAGCGATAGTTGTCACCTGTCACTGTTCCAGTGAAGAAGTAAGGAGGAAGCATTGTGTTCGCAGTAAATCCAATCCAACCACACACCTGTGGAGAGTGGAGTGCTGACTGAACAGTCAATTTGGGTCTTTCTGCACCCTAAATAACACAATTCTTTCGGTGCACATACCCATTCACGGAAAAGGAGGCTTCATCGGTCCACATAATGGAGTCCAAAATGTCAATTCGGTTCAATAAGAATTGTGCGTATTGAACTCGTTTAAGATGATTATCTTCACTCATCATTTGAGTTAGCTGCAGCTTGTATGGATAGAACTGTAATTCTTCACGTAGGATGCGACGCACACTTCGTTTTGGGATACCACTTGCTGCAGACACCTGGGCTGTGGAAGCCACGCCAAAGACGTTTTCTTTCTGTAAATGCTACAACGTCTCGCATACTGCATCTTTTCTATCTTCAGTAAGACTGGGTCGCCCAGATTTTGGCAAGTCAAGGACTGACCAGTATCTTCGAATCTTTTAATCAGACGACCAATTGTTGTGGCACTAAAGGGATCAGCTCTAAGTCCATGTGCAGTTTTGTAAGCCCTTAAGGTCACAGCTGCGCTACAATTGTTAGAATAATAAAGTTTGACACATTCGATTCTCTGCTATAAATCCATGTTCACCTAACCACACTCAAAAAACGATGTTCTGAAATTCTGTTCAATTGTTCTGTTCACAGCTGATGAGCCACGCATAGCTTTATCAAATGTGCAACATTCGCTCAGTTTGCTGAGTCACCATTCCTCAATATCAATCGCAATTTTTCCGAACCTTTGTCGTAATCTTCTGCTCTTAATGGCATAGATATCTTGAGCTTCTATCGCCGCGTGATCTGGATGACTTAAGTTGATTCCCCGGATGGATGCTGTTTCAATTGCGCGCTGCAGCAATTTTGCTGTGATCAAAGCTAATATAGCTATACATATAATAAGCTATACATGTGTTTAGCTCTTATTTTAAGAAAAAATTCTATGAATAAGAAACTAATTTTACACTTTTCACAAACCCCGGGTCATATCTGATCAAATAAATATAAATGTCTCGATATTTGAGCAAGTTTTGTCAATATGATGACAAAATGAAAAACTGCGTGACTTTTGGCATACACGGTATATATACATATTCTAAAAGTATTATTAGTATATATTCTAAAAGTAAGTGAAGAATTCTAAAATGCGTTATGAAAATATTTCATAAGCTTGCATGATGCAGGCACTTTGATTGTTTGAAGCTTACATACACAAAGCATTTAGTAGCGACAATCCTTCTGGCACGAACTGGCAACAATGATTTATCTTCGTAGCATGGAGAGTGATAAAGTTTGACGTCACCACTCCCCCAAAATGGGGCTTAGACTATGCTGCCACAGTCAAGCTTTTATCTGGAGCATTTTAATCTTTTAGGCCGAATGTCCTTCCATCCGACTTCCACTTTAGGGACTCGACCGCTATAACGAAAGATCGCTAGGCCAAGCACTTAACCACTGTGCCGCGGAGGTGCATGGATTCAATACTTAAGTAAAAGCTTGGCAACATGTATGCATTTGATGAACTTAATCCGCTGAAAGGGCAAAATAATTTAGATTTTTTAAATTTTAATGGAAATGATTAGCCTCCAATTTGAAGTCCCGCAATAATTTGATGAGACAACGTTGATAATTATCATTTTTGGTGCGAAACTGTTTTGCAGAAGATTGCTCCGCATGGCCTGAAATCACTCTGAATTTGCTCTATCTCTACATTGCCTTTAATTTGTTTCAAAGACTTACCGCCGAAATGTGATTTGTTCACTCAGATTCATTGTGGAGCAGATAGAATACTGTAAGAGAATGGAAATTGTTATTGGCATAATGCTTGTTTTTGACTGACATGCTATCATTTTCATGGGAATGCATTCGATTAAAGTAATGCCTTCTGTTAAGCAGCGAATGTTCCCTATTATGTAGAAAGCAACTAGTTTAGAAAAATGAAACATCCTTTTTATTTTGCGCAGATGAAATTTTTTCTTCACTTGAATAAAGTGATAAGGAAAGCCATTTTAATCAGCCAAAAGGTCAAATAGATTTCAATGATTTTTTTTCTAGGTCAAATAAGGATTATCGATATTTTTGTCCTCGAATATCTTATTACTCATTTCATTGATGCGATGAAACAAAGTCAGTGGCATCCTTCCTGATGGCTGGCTGAAATAGAATGGATTCTAAAGGATTGAAATTTCCTATTTTGATCGGTAGAATTTATTCACTATCATGCTTCCTCTGCAGGTCCAGTTCACATCCGCCGACATCAACAAAATCCCCTCCACAACTAAACATGCAGCAGTATATTTATGATGCGCATTTGGTGTAACATTAGTTTATCTCGGCTACCGCATATATTTTCAGGATGCCTTTAGCTGACTGCTTACCTTTCATTTAAGATGCTTCCGGGTACAACTGCATTAAGTAGTGAGTTGCGTTGATGTTGGAGATTGTGAACTAGGCTTGCTGATAATTCCTGTCACTGGATAATGTGACTTTGAGTCAGCTACCATTATTACATACAATCATCACTGTTGAATTGGCCTATATTCTTCAAATAAATACAACATAAAATAAAGAAATCGAGCAAAAGAATGAAGATAAGGAGACCTAGTGAGTTATGAATATTGAATCATACCAGTAACAGAATCGTAAAATCAGTAGTTGTGTCGCATGTACAAATTAAAATCTTGCTGGTCTAATTTTTGGGAATAATTTATTCCACACTGATTTCTCCCTGATCATTCATTGAACTCATATAAGTCGGGCGATCTATGTACTTATCATAAATTGTACTATACATACTCGTATTGTAAGAATGACAACTGAAGAAACAAAGACAAGTTTGAAATTTGACAACGAACATACAGGCTACTCATCTTGAATGAATATCATGAAACACTTGAGATTTCTGGAATATCATATGTTAGTCAATAAGTTCCTGGCGATCAAAGTGTTTTAATTTCATTGCGAATAACATCACAAAGCATTTCGAAAAAACACTTCTTATAGCGCTTCATGGCAGCAGAATAGTGTTTTGCAGCAGTAATAATCGCTGTTGGTAGACGATAAAGAATTTATGCACCAACTACTAAAGCACTTTACAACATCGCATAACCTGCTTAAAGCCACTCTTGGATCCCACGGACATATCATTACTGGTAATTTAAATATCGTAGAAGATTTCATGCTTCGTGATTTAAAGAGAAAATGTGCCAAGTTCAGTGTTCCGTGTATTTTGCCTTGGTCACGTGTAAAATCTGACTTATGTGAGGCTGTTGATAGCCATATTTAAAGTTGCCAAAAAGATTCAAGATTCCGGTTTCTGAATTTTCACATTGTGCAGACAATATCGCCTATATGATTGAATCGCGCATGCATCAAGACCATTCAGTTTTAAAGCATGCTGCTATTGGGCTTGCAAGATTGTTGTCAAGTACATCTCGCTATATAGATGACATTTGTGTTGTAAACAGTCGTCATTTTGAAAATTTACTTCCCAAAATATATCCTAATGACCTCAAGGCCGAAAGAAGTGGTGATAATGATAAGTCCACTGAAGATTTAGATGCTAAAATCAATATTGTTTTAAATTGTTTGCACACGTCAGTATATCACAAAGTAGACTATTTTCCTTTTCCTGTGGTGTTGTTAACTTTTCCAGATAGCCTCATCCCCCGAAAGATGGGCATTCATGTATTCACGAGCCAAATAATTAGAATTTTACGTATTTGCTCGCATTTTCAATATGCTGTTGAAAGGGCACAAAAGATTGTAACTATTCCTGTTAAGAGAAGTTATTTTGTTAAAGATTTACGTCGTGGTGCCACACATCCTGTGTAAACATATGAACTTACTTCAAAAGTTGGGAATTTTTTCATGTAAGAAGCTTTTCGATCGTTGCGTGTAATATGTGTCACAGGGTCCGCTGTCCTACAGCGGGGGTCCGCCAACCAGGGCATACGGGAAATTAAAGGACCTGAAATGTAAAGCTGTTTGGTTTCCTGCTGACTAAGCTAAAATGTGACTCACCGGTGTCGAGATTTGTGTATAACAATTGTAACTTTCGTTCGTCCATCCCATTGTTTTATGATAGTTTTCGTTCAATTAGTGTGTGCTATGATAGAAAATTTTGACTTTGCCTGATTCGCCTGTGGGAACTCTTAAAGACAACCTAAAATACTATAATTTCATGAAATTATGAAATATTCGTATATATTTTCAATGTTGCACATCATTTAAAATAGCAGAGATGGAGCCGATTAGGGTAAAATAAAGTGCTAAACACCGCTAAAGTACACAAGCATCTTGTATGGTGAACGAAGGTCCAAAACAAAACAATTAAAGAATGCATATCTTTGTTCTCTCACAGTGACTACACATTGTTTACTTTGCATGTTTGTGTACTTTAGCGGTTATGAGAAAAAATGTTGGAGCAGTTTGAAAAAGAACTATTGAACTTATTTTGATTACACTTGCATATTCATACTCCTTACATCGGAAGGATTCTGAAGATTTCAAATATGAACATTTTTTATGAATAAGTGAAAATATGACATTTTCAGCCAAAAGACACATGATTTTGTGTTATCTTCATGAAATCACTATTTTTCCTAGTTCGCAGATTTTGACGTCCAACATATCAAAAGAAAGCACAGACAATGCACGATCTCCTCGTGCCAATGTTGCCATGCTCAAATGCTTTCTAATTGAAAAGTTGCGATTTATAAATTGAGCGACTTTAATATTTTAAGCACTACTCAGCAAATACAATAAAGGATACGATAGCTCTCAAATGATGTATGACACGATTGAAAGGTATGAGAATCGATTGAATTTCAGTATGATTTTGGTGGTTCGTTCTTTTTGATTCTCTCAGCTCTGGTTTTCCATTCTAGCATTAGCAGTGTAAACAAAAGCAAGTACTCGGACTGCTATGGAAAAGTATTTTCTTAACAATTCGATTTGCAAGATTTGACGCCTTTGCAGATAATTGGTCATTACAGGATCAAATCAACAATATATTTAATTTTGACTTGAGGATGCTATTTTTCCATTAGTGATTTTACAACAGGTTGATGATGAGGAAACTAATTGTAGAGTTGTTCAAAGTTCGAATATTTCCATCTTCCTCGAATCTGACTGTTCATAGGGGAGAGTGTCTCTGCTTAAATGTGCAGCTCATACCGCCGTTGACATATTTTCTGTAATGGCAAAAGTTTACCATGATTATGACATTTCTCTCCATCCTTTGTCCTTTCAATTTTTCCTATTTTGTTCTGTCACAAGTACTCAAAATTTAAAATTTCATGAACATTTGACTGACCAATAAATTTTTCCAAGCATCTTCTCGAACGATTTTGATGATTTGACATCATTCTTTGTTTTATCCTGCTTCTCCATTAGTGACTCTCATTTATTTAAATGCTGTTTTTTCCCGTTACAGAGCGATGAAGGTGACTTTGCCCCATTGGGCACTAATGGGAACGGCAGATTGCGAGATAATGATAAAAACGGAATTACCTTATCTGAAATCTACACTGCTCCGTCAGAAAAAATTGTATGCGAAGAACAGTTGAAGTATGAATGGTCGATGGTGGCTTTAGTCATCAATCGTATTTCAATGATCATATTTGTTGTTGGTTGCTTAACGAACACAGCTGCACTATTTGTAACACCACCGGCTTTCACAATGCCCAAACCTGATGATAAAAGGGGCTATTGACAGACTGATGTGCAATAAGAAAAAATATACCATGATGTCTTTTGACGTTGCATGTATTCGATTCCATTGAAGAAAATTCTCAACAAAAGCATTGTGTAATATGCAGTAAAATTGTGGGAGTTAAAAACAAGAATATTCAAGATATGATGAAGGAAGATTTGCAAAAGGAAAATCACGATGAATATGCCATTCATGATTGCAAGGAATAAAAATTACAACAGTCCATCACTAAGCTTTAATTATGTCAATAAAGCCTGTAGTCATTATTTTAATACTCTATTCTCAATTTAATGATAAATTGTCATTCGTTGATGAATAAATCGATGATTACAATGATAAGATAAAATATAATTTTTGCTTTTTCAAATCAGTGACCTCTCAAAAAAGATCACTAAGCATAGGCCTTCAAAATGCAGAATGCATGTAACCTCATTGGTGCATGCAATACTTAAATGTTTACAATTAAAAAATGAGTCTGTTTGAGTGAAAGTCAGCTTCTGATTCGCACATCTTCGCGCTGATGGAACATCACAGGCAGAAAAAGATGCATTTATATATCACACACTATAAGTGCACACAATCGGTACATCTGGTTTGCCTTGATTACATGATGACTTGATTATTTTAGAAAAGCCTGCAAAAAATTAAAAAAATACTGTCGCGTGAGATGTGGCACATAGCTTCACCCAAATTTGTTTGATAAAACAAAAAATCTAAAAACTCTTTTGCTTTAATGTATGATTATTCATAAAGACAGTTTGAAACATCGCGAAGCATGCTAATAGCAAATATTTCAATGTTGATATCTAAGATGCTTTCATATTTTTCAACTCCTATCTCTATGACGTCATAAATTTCATATTTTTATATTATTGTTATATTACTATATCATTATAAATTATAATGTTTATAATGTCATTAGTTTTCTACTGATCAATGAAAGCTTGAATCATGGCACGTTGATAATTTATGGAAGCATTTTCAGGTTGTAGTTATAATCAAGTTCCTTCCCTTATTGGGTTAGTTACACAATAACCTAATGAAATGAGATATGCCATAGTTCCACTAGCTACAGTCATTACCGGTCATTAAGAAGAACAATAATGGTTAACAAAAGGGAAACAGTATGTCTTCAATCAGTAATATTATCCTCAGGCTGGTGATTCAGATGTACGTATCACCATTCCTCAGGATTATGCATACAAGTGAAAGCTTATTCTGGCTAGCAGAACTTGCGATATTTTATGTGCTTTGAGATATTTCAAACTATGCCCTATCTTATTTCAAAAAGGATATCGTATGTCTGACTGTAAAAGGAAAGGAATTTGATTAGAAAACTACTTACTGAAAATGATTCCATGAATTATTAACGTGTCTTGAATCAAGCTTTCATTGATCTGTAGGAAACTAATGACACACTACAGATAGGAGTTGCAGAATGGGGAAGCATTTCAGATTTCAACATTATATTCACTGTTAAGTTAGCATGTGCTTTGCGATATTTCAAACTGTCTTTATGAATAACCACGCATTAAAGCATCAGAGTTTAGACTTTTAGCTTTATCAACAAATTTTGGGGGGACTATATGTCGCACATCCCACGCGATCGTATTTTCTTAAATTTGTTTTGGAACTTGAAAGTCAGAATTGCAGTTTTTTCCAAAACAATAGAACTCTGACCGACTAGAACTCAAAGAGACCTTGAGAGAAAGTTCATGTGCTCAAAATTTTGTGTGTCACAACTTTTTTGAGTTGCCAAGGTCACATCGATTTGCCAACCCGAAAAGGGCCAATATAAGATGATTCCTCCACCATCCTGATCTCAAAAATGCCTGAAGCAGCATAATACAATAGTTGAAATCAACTCCTTCTCACCATTCCAATGTCTATCACGTGAGACAGACCCAAGTGAATATAGCGTCGGAAATCTTCAAATCAACATCATTCTCAACAATAACTTTAAACTAATTAGTTCTGACACAATGAAAGTTTGTCCGGCTTATCTCATGAATAATTATCGCCAATATCCGTAGACGAAATTTTGATTGTTAATTTTCGGCAATATTTTGATTTATGCTTTGATTTATAGACGGATTTGTTGATAAATGTACTCCCATTGATTTTTTTCTGCTATACTTTGCCTATTGTTTGCAGCTCTCATCACAGTGGTCATGACAATGCATTTCTGTAAATACATGAGCATCAAGATGACAATAGGATATTTTACAAACCAGGGAATGTCTACTGATAATTTTTTTAATAACTTAATTGGTGAATTCAAGAAAAAATAAAATGTTTTTTCAATTCACTCTTCAAAACAATCCGCAAATGTAAGTGAAAAAGAAAAGGCAGATTTTTTTCTTCAACGTTTCGGGTTCAGATTCTTCTGCATATTGAGGACCTATTAGACATGCTCATGGGCATTGAGCTAGGCATATACATGTAAGTATAGTACATAATTGTCTGATAGTCCGAGAAAGCGCGTTGCGCAATCATTAAATTGTCAACCCAGTTTATCATTAACCGAATTTAACCGAGTACTCAATGCCGAATATTTTAAACAACTATTCAAAACTAAGTTATGAATTATGTATCAAACACGTCGGCCTATGCATCGGTATACTGAATTTTCTGAATAAATGTCATCTCTGCTATATAAAAGTCAACTTAATTTATGTGCTTCAGTCCCATCTATCGTATTCCGCAATTTCAAAAAATTCGAACTCGAGGAACTCATGGAACATGCACATTTATGACGTATTCAATGTCAATGAAATTCCTTCAGAAAAAGAAAAATATCTCAAAAATAAAAAATAAAAATAAAAATGAAATAGCAAATACCTCTGAATTTCGCAATGTCCTTATGCACTTGTGATTTCCAAACTATCAGATAGCTTTGTCACTAATTGCACGTCACATAGCGATCTCGCATTACAGATTGCATTAAAACAATTATTTATCGCTGATTTTCTCAAAGACGAAATGAATATAAAAATACTTTTCTAATTCTAGAGATGCAGATAATGTCTGAGCATGTGTAGTTGTGCATGAACTATTGTAAAGCGTTGGAATCAAGGACATCATGCTTCACATGCCCTTTTACACAATTGAGATTTCCGCGATTATTTCCATTGACTACGTGCTTTCTATTTAGCTGCGGTACCGAGAAAATTTAAAGTTCCAAAGTTTGAATCAAAAATCAAAATGTACATGTAATTAAAATCAAAATGTAATTAAAGTTAAACTCACTAAAATTTGAAATTTTGGATAGTCAAATGAGCATCCTTTTTATAGCCAATGAAAAAAGAGTTAATGTGAATATGATGCAGATTCCATTTATCCAGATGCGATATACGTAGGCACCAGTGTGGCGTAGTCTCCGTGTGTCGAAGGCCTTCCGCGCATACTAAAATTTAGCTACCAATATTCATAAAACAAAAATTGTCATCACCCACTACTTTTCACTTGCATTTGATAGCTCCCATCAATTTCTTAGAGGCAGATAGCAGTGATAACAGTCTCAATTAACAGTCCAGAGCGTGAATTTCACTGCGCGCACTAAAACCGCAATGTCTTCATCAAACAACCACACACACGCTAGAGATGTGTGTGGAGAAGGTTTGGCAGTTGTAGCGCACGCACTTATTTAATCAATTCTTGGATTCATTTATTGTAGATATAATTCGCATATTGATAGATCTATAAATAATTAATTGATTGAGAGAGATAGAATAAAATGTGCAATTTCTTTATTTTGCCTTCAATGAATGCTAGAGAGGTTCATACATTACACGTATGTAGTTGATGACGTTGTACTTGTTGCATCAGCGTCCACCAATGAATGAATGTTGAATGATGAATGCTTCTGTTGGAGAAAGTTTCGTCGAGAAAGTAGGCCTATAGTGATTTCAACTCCTTGATTGAGGCGAGTCAGCGTTATTTTGACATTTGAAATCTTAGGAAAACAGAGTCGAATTGACGAGCATTCAGCATATAATTGCAAGGTCCATTATGAAGCTGTGAAGAAAACAGGCTATCATATCGTACTTAAAATGAATCATATATGGAAACCTGTGGACTTCAGTGTAGTTTTTACTTATCTCATCTACTACATTTTCATTCCAATCTATAGTCATGCATACCGGCATTTCTGGAACATGCATATATTCGCACAATTAAAGCTTGAGAATGCTTCGAAATTATGAAAAGCGTCAAATTCATAATTTAATTACTTAACTCTTCATGCTGACTGCTGCAGAAAGAGGAATCCATTATGGAGCGAAGACAAGACCTTGGGTGGAAGTACTGCGCGGGAGTTATTTTGCTTATATGGTGTTCACTTCATATCATGGACCTGGAAATCGGCAAATTAAGAGTCGAATCGAATCTCAAATCGAATCGTAGAAAACATGCACATCAGGCTTGCTTGAATTTATTTTTTGTGTGTACGATTTGCTTAGCCAACTACCGTTAGCCAAAAAGAAACTGAGCCTACCAAATAGGACCTAATAAACAGGTATTTTACGTGGTTGCTGAAAAATGCATTGATACCTTGGCACTCATCAAGAAATATGCAGTCAAATAAAAGAATTTCTATTTTACTGTGATTATTGCAAATGCGTGACTACGTTTATAACTACTGCATATGAATTATTTCGAATGACATGTTGATTGTAGATTATGAGCAAGATAGAATATACGTAGATGTTCCAGTTTCCGATTGCTTAACCGCGACCATGAAGATGTCTCGGTGTATTGATGACGTCAATTCCTGGTTGAGCTGCAACCGACTTCGACTTAACTCAAACAAGACACTTGCAATCTGGCTTGGGTGTAGGCAGCAGATAGACAATATCGCAGTAGATAGTGGACCTGGGTATGACATAATTGTTCGCAATTGGTGAAAACCCCAGTATGGCTGATGTTAGCCTTAAGACAAAAACGTCACTTCTTTTCAAATTGCCGAGATCTTTCGACCAGCACTGCCAGCCATCATCAGAGAACTGACTGTAGAACCAGCCAGAGATCACAATTCACATAGCATTCACTCTACTGCAGTGTAAGACACAAGATACAAAAGTGAAAATGCATGCATAAAATAGCTACTTGTTGCAAGAGAGTAACTATTATCATGAAACACAAAAGATAAGTGAAGAGAAAGTAAAAAAAATAGTCACTCAGTATGTGCTTCACTTTGTTCTGCGAATTCATCCTTCTTGTCCAGATCTTGTCTATAACAGTGTACTGAGTGACTCTTGGAATTGCTTATGTTGACTCTTTTTTACTTTCTCTTTACTTATCTTTTGTGTTTTATGATATTAGCTACTCTCTTGCAAGAAGTAGCTATTTTATACATGTATTTTCACTTTTGTATCTTCCTTATCTTCCTGTTTCTTATCCAGAACCCGCACCCGCATGGGCTACCGTGCTTTCTCGGCCGCGGGTCCTAGACTCTGGAATAGTCTTCCTATGAACATCCGAGACTTTAAAATTGGCCTCTTCCAATTTCGTCGCAAATTAAAGACGTTCTTGTTTTGTTCCGCGGTTTGAGCTGTACACCGGCGCCTTGATACCTTCGGGTTTTGCGCGCCGTAAACAAATATGTGTATAATAATAATAATAAAGTTAATTTGATATGAGACTTCCCATTATCCTTGTCTTGCAAAAGTAGGCAGGTTTTGTAAGCTGTAACCACAGGGCTGCGGAAAAAAGTTCTTCGAATCTCACACGGGACCGAAAATTTAACCCTCATGGATCGTTCCTATATACTTATTAAATCCTCAGCCCAGGAAAACAAGTCCACAAAATTTCATGAGCTAAAATCAGAAAACTCTATCATTCTTGTCTTAAATTTCATAAAGCAATAATAGAATTTTTGCCAATAATGGCGGAAACTTATTATATCGCCTGCCTAGTCATTTTATCATCATTTTAGCAGTAATAGAACCCATGTTATCGCTGTCCTCTATGTCCGCTATTCAGGCCGAATTCAAAACACATTAAATTGTTTATGTCGACATCTTTCATTCGTCATTCAAAGTCTCAAAAGGGCATGCAAGCAAGGGTCTAAGAACTTCGAGCACTATGATGTATGACTATATATTGTGAAAGCTTGAACTAGTCAGGGCTTATTGATGGAAAATGACTCGGGTTCATTATTCCAAGAGTGTTGAAATATTCCAGTCCGGCAGCCAGAGCGTGTTTCTGCAGGGAATCGAGACCGAAAATGAGCCTTTCACAGAATGGTGTACACAGAGTTGGAAAAGTCGGAATTGGAATTAATTCCGACCCGGAATTAATTCCATTTTTCGTCGGAATTGGAATTGGAATTGACGATATTTAAATCTACTGGAATTGGAATTGGAATTGACCTTGATAAACCTCAATTCCACTTTTTCGATAGACCTGTGATAAATCTATTTGTACAAAAATTGAAATCACAGTATTCGGCCGTTGTGTTAACTGCACGCAGAGATAAGAGAGAGATAGATCGACAGAGCTAGTTTTATTCTATTGTTGAATAAAGGGTGCTAATTGTGACTTTGATGGGCCTACAGCCCCCGGACAATGTTAATTCAGCAATTAAGCAAACAATGAAAAGATAATCATCTTTGTTCAATCTGTTATTTAGTTATTTATCATGTAAGATAATTAATCAAAGTAAAACGATTGTTGAATTTAGTTATTGATTGGATAAGCACAAAAATTGGAGATTAACTTAATTGTTGTACACACGAAAAAAATCGGTTTGGAAAGAGGAAAATTAACCCTGCATTAAAGGGCAGCCTGTCAGTTCAAATCACAACAAATTATTCTAATAATTAATGATTCAATTAAAATGGCAATGACATGAAATTTTATTCAACTTCCAATCACAACAATTGACAATATTAATTTTCAAGACTATAATTATACAAATACGATACTCAACGATAAAAGAAAAACTTTAAACTTGCAGTCCACTTCTTGATGTTGAATTCACTTCAATTCGATCGGACTCACTTATACCAAAATAATATCATAAATGTCATGAAAATCAGTGTCACTCTTACTGTCAATCTTCAATTGCGCTCGCTGATGTAGGTGTTGCCGCATACGCTACTGTGTTGTTGTTCGCTGGTAGGCAGTTGTAGTTGTTACTTCTGTAGTCAAGTTACACCGCGAGAGCACGGAGTTCTTCTAACAGCTACTGAAGATGTCGTATGTGTTGTTGCTTCAATTTCTCATCGTCTCTAATTTATGCAAATTTTGACACTTGACGATAAATCCACTTTCTTTTGAAAATTGAAAGTTTCCTTTAATCTCTGCTCGTTACCTTTCGACCCGACCACATTTCGTTCTTATCACGGAATTTTTAATCTCCTTTTTTAACATGGACCATTAATCAGCTTTCATGATATCATTTTTATCGTCGTTTTTTCTTTCATCAACAATCACGTTATTCGCGCATTGAACTTCTTCTGTCAGTTTATTAATAGATTTATTCGCATCTCTATCTATCTCTCTCTCTCATAGAAGTAGATAATAGTACACTAGAATAGAAGTTTGATATCTTGCCTATGTACAATGATGGCACATGGAAAAATCTATGGTTTGTAGATCAGATTCGATCTAAAACATTGTATCATAGTCAAACTATTTGCCAAGTTTGTTGTGGAAGTTGTTGGCAGCAAATTAATGCAGGATTTTTATAAAGATAATATTAAGTGAGATGGTGGCATTGTTTCATGTGGTATAGCCTACTATTCCCTGGATTGGTATATTGTGTCGATTTGCAGCAATCATTAACAACTATTTTTCAAAATTCGAATTAAAAATTGGTCCACAAAGTCATAATTGAAAGTGGGCGGTGCACTGTTTGCAAGAATATCTCAAGAATTCAATAGAAAAAATTCAAATTATAGGATGATTTCTCCTTCATACGGTTAAGAAACCTAGCGCTTTTGTCAAATAAACACATTGAAAGCTTCTTCACCGACAATAATTTCTCAGATAAGTGAGTAGTCGCTGGAACTTTTCAATTAATCATTAAATGACACATGTGATATAGTGTGATGATATTTTGGAAGCTGATATTCGAAAGCATGTAAAGATTTTGAAAATTGTTCAAATATAGTGAACAGGGGAGCCCTTTCAAGTAAAATGAATACTCTGAGATTTCTTGACCTCTGATTTCAAGCTGGAGCAATGTATGTTCTGTAAATCGACATTGCAAGTTGCATATGTGACTGATAACAGTCTTGATAGATTATAGGAGCGATATTTCAAAATGATGAACGCACAGAACGTTTTAAAGGATTTCTTTCTTTGTCATCCTGTCGCCGCAGTATTTTGTACATTCACTATTGCTTTTGTGTATGATCTTTGGACAAGGGGCAGCAATCCAGATCACAATTTGGCTTGATAAATATAAATACAAATGAGAAAACATGGAAACCAGCACGCACAATTTGCGTTTTGTCCCAACTTAGTTCCCCCGGCGTGTGCCATAATTTTCATGCAATTTCCATTCTAGGACTTTCTATGGTACCGTTAATTTCTATGCTCTCTCTCTCAGCGTTTGATTCTTTGCTGACCGTTAATTTTCTTTTCTCTTTTTCACAAGATGTTGAATATCTCGTTTACGAAACGAAAATGGCGTAGGCTGACCGGCTACATATATACATGTACATGTACACAAGAAATATGAACTATGAACATGAGAACGTACATAGGAACGACGCAGGGAACGGCACACAGGAATAGCGAGGATAGGATACGGGCACATGGGTTAGATTGAAGCGAGGAAACTTTAGATACATTAACATATACGCGCCATGCAATTATCGGAATTGAATCTCATTATGGAATTGGAATTGGAATTGAATTGAACTGTTTCGACTGGAATTGGAATTGAAATTTCTGCTCTGGAATTGGAATTGAATTAAAAAATTTCTGTGGAATTTTTCCAGCTCTGGGTGTACATCCTACGCCAGTTACGAATCTGCACGTCTGTTGAGATCTGCCTGGCTCCTCGTTCTTGTCGGACACGATCAAAGAAAAACACATACAAATCCAGTGGGAGGCAGATTGAAGTTTTTGGTTGTTTGAAAAGTATGGACTCTAGAGTCATATTTTTGATATGGGATGTTTTCAAGACATTTCGTATCCTGTTCGTGAATATTTATCTATGAAGAAACACATTCAATTTTGGCAAGTATCATACTGTCGCCAAGACAGACATTTTGTGCAATTTTATCCACATTCAGCCATATTCTCGCATGCATCACCGATTAGAAACATTATATTGTCACATCGACATGATGGGAAATGACCTGAAGCATGTATGCCATGGCAAAAATCATGACTCTAGGTAAGTCTAGGTGCTTTTCATTTAATCAAAGAAAATATAGATAATACAAATTTAAACCTAAAAATGGAATCTGCGTCACATTGGATTTACATGTGTTTCTCTTTGATTCTACCTGAAAACAAGAGGAACCTAGTAGAACTCGGCAGACGTGCAGATTCGCAGTAGGCAAAGGGTGTACATCATTCTGTGAAAGTCTCACATTCGGCCTCGTTCCCTTCAGAAACTCGTTCTGTCTGTCGGACTAAAATTTTTCAAAAGCCTCAGCTGAAGCCACAAGGCATCTGAACCAAGACTGCGGGATCTGCCTGACTCTGACTCAGTGGATAAGATGTTCCCCTTACACTGAAGCATCTGTATGTCAAAGATTTAGGCAACTAGATTTAGTGCACTACATCAAGATCTACTTTTATTAAGAGTTCATATTTTAGTAGATGGAGTATCATTCATTGTTTAAGAAAACCACGTGCAGTGGGCGTAAAACTTCCTGAAGAAAGAGCTTTCGTAAAATCAATCTACGAGTCTGCTAATATGGTGTGGGACATTTACAATTCTGCTTCAAATCATCAGTGTACCCGAGGTAGGATTCGGTCAAAAAATCGGTCATGCCCCCAGTCCCGATCTGAACAACATAGTACGCATTATGACTGCTTCGACTAAATCTGGTTATCATCTGATGTCTTCAACTGCTCTCAGTGAGAATCCAACACGACAATGTCAAGTTCCAGTACTAATGAACGAGAGGAGACAATAAAAGTGGCAAAGTGGACCTAATTGAAGCAATTTTTAGCCAGCTGAAGCGAACCGATTCGAATTTTTCGAAACTTCGCAGGTCCCTTCTTCATATTATTGTTGTAAGCGATAAACTTTTCAAGTCTCATTTTCGAATTTTATCATTAGCAACGCGAGTGGAAACTAGCCGATGTAAGTGAGCTACACAAGATTTATTTAACTTAGTTTACCGATATTTCAGAAATAGTAGCCGAATAATGGCTTACACTTCTGAAAGACTGAGTTGATAGTATAGTACAATTATTCCGCACGTGGAGTTTGGGCGCAGTTTGTACATACTCAGACTATGCTGGAGGCTGGAGCGTTGATATTCTGATATGGCAAGTCCTTACCATTTTTGAAACTCGACAACATTCTGTGATGATAATAACTAACAAGGTGAAGTTTGGATGCTACTGACAAGTAGTACAGAATTAGACGTAAAATGCAGAATAGGACGCATGATCGAATGAGTTAAAACTGAGGTTAAGAAATCATTGGTTGTTTTAAAACATTTTTTATTTAAAAAATAGCATGTTTTTTTGTTTTATTTAGAATCTCTCACTATAGTGGTTTCTTAAAACATATGATCTAACTTTCGATTACAAAAGCTAATGATGGAAGTCTACAGACCGTTTCAAAAATAATTGCAGAAAAAGTTAAACCATTTTTAAATGAAATTTTCGTGTTGTCACAGTGATCATAGTATCAACTGCTGTGCGTTTTTATTGGTATTTGGGATCATATTTCATGGGAAGAGAATGCACTTAATGTGAGGTGTGCTGCACTTTCGGCACATATAATGAAATTTTAATTTCTCTTTTGGCATTAGCATTCGTTAGTTCTAATTCCAAAAGTCATGCCAGCGCAATTCATTCATAACTTTACTCATACTACACATCATCATTCATTACACACGATTGCCACCTTTTCATATGATCATAAATTATGTTTCTATGATTCACTGAAATTTATTTCGGATGTCTAGTAGTCTATCTTCAAGGAAGTGCAAATGTATGACGCAATGTGACTCTCAAAAGTTTTCAGAAATCTGTCTAAGAGAATAATCAGCATAACAATTGACAACAAGTCGGAGCTTGTTATCTATGTGAAACAAATTGGGTCACATTTCAATAGTATAGAATTTTTGTCATGTTTTATATAATATTAGATAATAGATATGTTTTTGCTTGTCTTTAGATTCGATATTATACTTCATGTTTTCGGAAAATGGAGTAATTCTCAAGTTCTCAGCAGTAGCATCCAAATAATGCGATATCGAATCCAATAAATGACAAAAGTAAGTAAGTGAATTTCGTGAGGTGACATTAATTCTCAAACCAATAATCAATCAATTTCTTAAATCATTTGTATGTCGATAAATTATGTCCTTGTGTTATTTGTATGTCATAGTTAGGCATTGTGGCGTGCGGTCGTGTCTTCGTCTGCCTCCTGCGTCTGGTTCCATTTGAGGCCTTTGGTGTGTTGTTCAGCCTGGAATTTGTTACCGTCTGGTTGGTCTGGCTGTCCTGTGGAGTTTGGTTTTAGTCTGAGTTCTGTCAGTTCACTGGTTTTTGAGTGATTGGGTTTTTTCGTATTGTGCTGGTTTGGCATTGATCATTATTCACTTCGCGATCTTTTATCGTTCTATCTCTCGGAATTGGATTTCCCCAGTGTCCGTCGCTTGTCCATTGTGTATTTGCAGTGCAGTGACCATTCTCTTCTGTGGATCTATATTTAGACCCCTGGCATTGTTGGTATCTGATCTGTCTCTGTAATCAGCTGATTTTCTGCAGTTGTTCAGAAAACCCTCTCGTCCGAATTTCATTGAATTATTGATTTTTCTCTTGACGTCACATCATTGCCTAGCAACGCTACAACGTTGTCACATTCTTTGACTGTTGCGTATTCCATTACTCAATTATGACAGATCTTTCGTCATTATCCGATCGAGAGCTTTTAGAACGGAAAGGCTCTTACAACAAGCAAGACTTGGTTTTGGCTGTTATACAGATGAGAGCACAGCAATCCAAGTCTATGGTTGACACTGATAAGATCACATCCGTCATTGAATCAAAGTTTATCGACCTAATAATCCCTCTTCAGAAAATAATGGATGATATGGCCTCTGAAATATCCTCTTTAAAAGATCAAATTAATTCTTTACAACATGACGATATGAATCGGATTGAATATTGTAATAACAGTTCTTTACCTCATGAAGAGCAAAAAAAAATTGAATTTCATTTTGAATGAAATTGAAGAAAAGAGGATAAGAGAAAACAATCTAGTTGTAAGTGGTTTAGAAGAGTTGTCTAAAGGGCTTTTAATCAATAGAAAGAATCATGATGAAAGTCAAATCCGCAAAATTGTGCAGTTTCTTGAAATTCAACCTGATCTCATTTCTTCTGTTTCCCGCATTGGCCGTCCATCCAATGAGAAAACAAGATTGACAAAAATAGTTTGTAAAGATAAATCTGCAAAGTTTAAAATCCTCTCCCTTGCCAAACAATTGCGGAAATCCCCTCTTTTCAGGGGAGTATACATCAACCGGACTACACAAGGTATGAGCAAATGTGTCAGAAGAAGCTCAGAGATCAATTGAAAATCATGCGAGAAAACGATGAAGATATCATTATTCATAGAGGGCGAATTACTCGTATCAATCGTGACGATAAGACTGCTTCGGGTTTTTAGAGTCTGCTTTTACTCAGAAATTCTCTAATGCTGATATGTCAGGTTGCTCACGTTTGCCAAAAATCATGCTGGCCAACGCACGTTCTGCTGTTCAAAAGCTAGAACTTATTTCTGCAATTATTGACAAGTTAAATGTTGACTGTTTTGCTGCTGTTGAAACCTGGTTTTCAGATCAGCATTCTTCAGATTTCACCTCAATCCCAGGCTTTGTAGCCTTCCGTGATGACCGAGAACATCGCATTGGTGGAGGTGTAGCCATCTGGGCGCGCAACTCTCTTTTTCCAAGACAAATGAGTATTCCAAATAAACCGCAAAATATTGAGGTGGTGATCATCATTAATATCAGGCCAAACATAACCCTTGCTGGCATCTATATTCCTCCAGTGGTAGCAGTTCGAATGAGAAATGTGTTACAAAGTTTCATTATTGACTGTTTTGACAATATCTCTGATCGCTTTCCAAACAATCAAATTGTGTTTTGCGGAGACCTGAATCACTTTCCCATCAACGAGATTTGCTCCCATCTAAATTTAGTAAATCTTTATCATGGTGTGACTTATGGTAATTCTCAGTTGGATTATATATTGATTTCTGATGAACTTGCTTCTGACTATCGCATCACTACAGAACTCCCTATAGACAACTCAAAAGTCTATCATTCTTCTTTGCTCGCCGTTCCTGCGAATCAATCAACCAATAACAAAATGACTTTTCAAAGGCAAGTATATGACCTCCGACATTCCAAAATCTCCGACTTCGTATATCTCGTGCAATTAATTGACTGGTCGTATGTTTACGATTGCACTATAGATCTTGAGAGAAAATGTGACTATTTTCACTACGCCTTACAACTTGCGTTCGAGTTGGCAATACCAGGTCATTCGGTTAATTTTGCCCAAAATGATAAACCGTGGATGACTCCGGTTGTCAAGGTTCTGATCGATAAAAGATGGAAAGCATTTCGAGACCGTGACTTCCAAAAGTACAATCATTTCAAAGGAAAGGTCAAATTGGAGATAATAAAAGCAAATTCAAATTGGTTTAAGAAGAACAAGCCCTCAAACTTGTGAAAGTTAGTACAGTCATCCAGAGGAAAACATTGTAATAACTTGTCTCACATTTTCCATAACTTCTCTTCTACGAAGACAGCCGCTGATACGTTCAATGAAGTGTTCGTCAGTAATTGCCAAGCTAGTGACTTTTCTCGTTGCTTCATGACTGACGAATCTTCCGTTAATCCGTTAACAGTGGATGAAATTCAGGTATATGAGCATCTTTGTAAACTGAAGACGTCGAAGGCCTCTCCTGATATTCCAGCCAGTCTCTATAAAGCTGTTGCTCACCTTATTAGCGAGCCACTGTCCTATGTCTTCAATTTATCGCTGAGCAATGGACATGTCCCGAAAGTGTGGAAGCGAGCTGTTATCATTCCTGTTCCAAAGGCAAATGCAGTAAGAGACCTCAATGATTTCAGACCTATAAGTCTTCTCCCAATCCCGGTCAAGATACTTGAATAGTTTATACTGACCTCAGTAAAGGAGGATTTAATTCGTGGTTACGGTATGGAGCAATTTGGGTTTCGCCCACATTCGTCCACAAGCTGTGCACTTATCTCACTCCATGATTACATTTCTAAATGTTTTGAAAACTCATGTTTCCGGCGCGCAGATAATTGCATACGACTCTACAAAGGCATTTGATAAGTTAAAATTCGAAGTCATCATAAATCGCCTGACTGAATGTTCTATCCCTGTTCCAATAATCAAATGGATGCGAAGTTTTTTTGAAGACCGAACTCAATGTGTGCGTATCGGGTGTGACCTGAGCAATTTTTCAAATGTTTCTTCTGGCATTCCACAAGGCTCCGTCCTTTCGCCATACCTTTTTTCCCTTGTGATTGGCTCATTTCAATCTCCGAACTTTCCATCCCAGGTTATAAAGCATGCAGATGACTTTTCAATTTGTGTACCCATATTTAGAAACTCTGATAATCAGCATGTGCATGAAGTCCATAATTGCCTAACAAAATGGAGTGAGGATATCTATCTACCTTTGAATGTCAGTAAATGCAAATACTTACCCATTTCTCGGACCAACGATTTTTCTCCGATACAATTGCCCTACATGCGATGTGCTGATAGTTTGAAACTTCTTGGGGTAACATTCGACTCTAACTTGAATTGGTCATCGCACATTGACAGCGTTATTCGCTCCGCTTCGCGAAACTTGTTTCTAATTCGCCAACTTAAAGAACTTCTCACGTACGCCTTCTTGCTGACAGTATACAATGCCATCGTAAGATCCATCCTAGAGTATTGTTCGCCATTATTCGTTGGGATATCAAAGGAGAACTCGTCAAAACTTGAAAGAGTTCAGAAAAGGTTTCATAGTGCGTGGCGAAAACTGTGATGCTCATGAACTAGAACCGCTATCAAGCCGACGTGAAGCTGCGGCTATCAAGCTATTTTATCAAGCTGCTTCGAATGACCAGCATGTCTTGAACTCGATCGTACCCTCAATATCGCAAAGTGGTAGAGTTATAATCCCAGTTGCGAGGAGTGAAAGAAGACTACGTTCATTCATCATGAAGACCTCCAAATTGGTAAACGATCGGCACACGCGCCCAAATCTCTAATGTACAATATTTTCTTCCTTTTGTCGCTACTCTTGCACACTAACTTATCTTGAGAATTTTATCATGTATCTTCTTCACCTACTCTTTGCATGATTTCCAGTCCGATGAAATATATACGCTTATTATTATTATCATTATTATTATTATTTGACAATTGATTCGTAGGTTAAATCTAATGATATCAATACACAGATTAAAGCTCGGGGTTCTCACATTACATCTTTTAAAACTACACATACGGTTGACAATTCATTCAATAGGTTGGACATTTTAAAACGTAACAAAATGATAACCTTTTAAAAACAAAGAAAAATAAAGAAAACAAAATAACATCATGTTTTTTGTTTTAAAACATTTTAAAAGCTTAATTAAAACCCAATCACTTACCAAACTAATATTAGAAAACTGATACTTTAAATATTTGAGATCCCTTATTGTTCTGAGCTTATTTCTACACGAAGTCGAATCAATCGAGCAACACGAATCTTATTACACCATGAATTATTTCAAAAAGTGGAAATATTTATAAACGGTGTGCATCTATATCATCCAACATGTGCATGGAAGTGAGGGCTGTGGCCCGTGACAAATGCTGTGCACTGGCTCGATTTGACTGCTTGCAGACAGCTGTTTGATAATGACTGGACAAGCTCATTCGAAAAGAGCCGACTGAAGAAGTTGACGTGGATATTTTTCCTTGGCCATTGTATGGTGATGTCATCGGTGATGCAACTGTCATGTCACAAGTGTATTACAATGTGTGCGAGACTGATGCAAATGAGGACTGCTGCACTCTGCGAAGGCATTCAGCGCGGTGGAGGAAGAGGGCAATAGAATCAGCTGTTGATATAGACCACCTCAGAGCGTCCCTGAACTGAAGTGAACAATTCTGGGTTGGACGGAGCAGATATGGGCTCATCCTGACTGCTGAATGCCTCTACCCGCGATCTTTGCCGAGGTAGCCATCTGTTTAATAGTATTGCCAGCTTTATGCTGCTGGTTTCACATTTTAAAAATTTTTCCGTTCTTCCAACCAAACTTTCTCAACTGAGTGTAAATGAGAGCAAGTGATAAATTTAAAAAGTCTCTTAAGTTGATAAGTGCTTTACTAAGCATTTGGAAAAATAACACGAGACAGTGAGTGGAAGGGGCTTATCTGGTAGGTAAACACCATGATTAATATCGTGCGATATGTCATTGAGTGCAACATAAGAAATGCCAAGACAATGTCACTCGAAGCTCTTTGATATTTAGAGAGTCTTCACCATGGCATCGCTTGGTGATCATTGAGTTCACTACGTTTCATGTTATCCACAATCGAACGGATGCGAATATCTTATCTTTAGATCTGACCGTTTGAGAAGTTATTTTTAGGCATTCAGCAGGTGGTATTTTAGTGCATGTCGGAAATGGTCTTTAATGATATCAGGCGGATAGATGAACTATTATCTTACTTTTGGTTCTCACACCATAATTCAGGAATTCGTAGATTGTCGGAAGTATAAAGCGATAAAGTTGCAGGATGCCAAACATTTTGGTCAACTTTTAGATCCTTCAATCCATTATGCGGCAAGCAATTAATGAATTGTGGCTATTTGAATTCAGACATTCTCCGTTAATTATAACATGTATTTTATAGCAATATTACAAGACTTTCATGATTGTTATGAATGCATTGCTCTTACATAATGTCAAAGCAAAGGTCAATCGGAAAAAACGAACATTCAAAACTTTCAAAGTCTGTATGATAAGATTCATTATTACATAGTTAGATTATGCAGAATATCTAAAGCCATTGATCACTCCAGTGCTATTAATGAATTCTGTAAAAAAATGAAATTTTTGAAACTTATATTGACCGCGTCAACCATAGAGTAGGGATATACAGGGTGAGCGGAAAGTCTCTCCCTGATTTCAAAAGCCTGTAGTTTCAAGGCAAATATATTTTTAAGTCTAATTTTTCGTCTCATAATCAAGAATGCACCAAAGTTTTATGCCAAAACAAGCATTTTGATCCACTACAATCTATTTAGTCACAGCAATTGCTCAAAATGACCTCCATCAACTGACACACAAAGATCAAGTATTTTCTCGAACGACTGAAAAGCAGAGTCAAGATGCGATGGCAAAAGTTGACTAAACGCTTCTCGAATCGCACACTTGAGACCCGTGATGCTGGTAGGCGCTTGTTTTTGAACGAAAGATTTAACGTGACTCCAAAAATAAAAGTCCATTGGGGTCAAATCTGTACTTCGTGGAGCCCAATGGAATGGGCCATTGTTACCGATCAAGTGGTTACCGAAGTTAGAATAAAGGAAAGACTTCGTCGTGTTCGCCCAATGACATGGTGCACCATCATGCATGAAGATGGTTTTTGAAAAACATCGTCTCATCCTCTTCATCGCAGGAATGGCAAATTGTTGCAGCATTTCGAGGTATTCCTTGGCCTTTACCGTCGATTTAAATAGGAATGGTCCTATCACTCGATCGCGATACATCCCTGCCCAAACACAAACTGATGGAGATTTTATTGGAGCTTCGTGAATTTCATGAGGATTGCTTTTTCCCCAGATAACGCAGTTATGGCGATTGATGCGGCCATTCAGATGAAAGGTCGCCTCGTCGGAAAAAAGTTAAGATAGGCATCATCCTCTGCTATTCTGGTAAGAAACTCGGTGCACATTTCAAGTCTGGCAGCTTTGTCAGATGGGTACAGGGTTTGAACCGTTGTACTGTGTACTGTTAACACACATCTGAGTGAATCGTATTAATCAAAAGCAGACAATATGAATCCAACTACTCGATTTATTTTGACAATAGATATTTGATCACAATGGTTTTACACATAGCACAGAAGCATTTAAAAGCATAGATATCTGGACGACATTGGTGTCGTTAGTCTAGGCACATGCATTTCAATCTGGTCTCTTTGAAGCCATGTTCTCTATCGCATTGACACATTAGAATCATCAAAAGCTTACAACACCTGGTTGCTTCCAAGAAATAGAATCCAAAAGGACATTCACTTCAGCATAAACTTAGACAGTGTTTGCAAGTTTTTAGCTCATTCATTTATATTTTCGTATTTCATTTGATCAATTTTGTACTAAAGCATTTCTAACCCTTGAGCGATTGAATAGATTGTAGTAGATCAAAATGCTTGTTTTGATATAAAACTTTGGTACATTCTTAATTATGAGACGAAAAATTAGATTTAAAAATATATTTGCTTTAAAACTACAGGCTTTTGAAATCAGGGAGAGACTTTCCGCTCACCCTGTATAGGTAGAGTGTCGACTCAAAAAAGTGTCTGTATACACTGAAAATTTTTACATGAAAAGATTCAGTTTTTTCCGGAGATTACGTTCCCGTGGTCCAAAAATTATTTGAGCAGTTTTAAAAAAGTCAAAATTTTGCCAATTTATATACTACCGAGGTGACGCCCCCCTATAAGTAGTATGAAACAAGTTGGATATCAAAAGAAATGCATATTTCCTAATAAGCTGATTGTCAATGGAATTTCATGATCCGTATTATAATGGAAGTCTTTATCAAAAAGTCGCGGTATCACTCGTGCTTTCTTGACTGAAATTTCAAGTTTTTAATTCAATTTTCATCGGCATGATTTTGTGATTCGACTACTAAACTCATGCTTCATTTTTTGAATCTGAATAGTGATGTGGACCCATTTACATCTTTCAAAGTTAAATGAAGTCTTTGATTATGTGATTTTGCCCTGCCAGTGGCAGGTTGCCTGTGATATGATCACGCTTGAGAAAATACTCTTGAGGTTGAGCATGAAAGTAATAGGAGCCCATCGAATTGCTAATTTAACAAATATTAAATTTCCAATGCTGTCATGACACTGATAATCTGTAAAATGCCAACATTCCGTCTGCATTGCAATCCTGATCACTCAATTCCGTGACAAATTCTTCAAAGCTGCAAAAATCTGCATATCTCACATTTGGTAACAATTACCAACTGCATCCCCCTCGAGTTCATTTAGTAAAATCGAAAGTGTATGCACATTGGGGATTTAATAAATGCGGAGTTACCACTCTACTTAATATATACCTACTCTATGGCGTCAACACATTTCGACATTCATCGAATAATAGAATAATACGTGTCCTCTTTGCCCCATCAACACAGACCTATTGAGTATATGGACTGCTTTATGAGTCTCCCTATTTCAATCGTGAAGCCAGAACACTAATGAAAGGCCCTAATAAAATAAGTCGAATTCAATTTCTTTTGAAGTAATTATTAAATAGGATATTCGGATGATTGCAAATCGGAACTTTTATTTCTATAATTCGAATTGGACTTTCAGGCTAGTGGCTCGGATAACTTTTTCAGGACTCTGATCACCTAACAAAGCTGATCACATCGAATTATATTAAAATTTGTCTCTTACATCATTGTACCAGATACATATTTTTGAACGTAACATCTAATCAAATGTCTTATCACGTCAGTAGACAATGAAACTGCTTTTTGATGAAAACAAATTTTGATCTACCGGTCCCTGAGTTCTTTTTTAATCAAAGTTACTTCGTATGTACGTAATTTTAATTAAACTATATATGTGAGCGATCATAATGAGAATATTTATTTACGCAACAAGTGCACAGCATCCATCTTTATTGCATTTTTCGAGATCAACATGTTTATGCAAGAGCCCGAAGGGCGAGGCACGGAACCTTAGTTATCGGTGCTTCGCTTGACCAAGAGGTGACATACCTAAAATCTCTATATATACAAGTTGAGTCTTTGAAAATTCAGTATTACTGATGGATGTATCGAATTTCATTTTTCAAAAGCTAACACTAATTGTGCCTTTTTAAAGATGATGATAATAAAGCACCATAATTACACCGGAAAATAGGCCTACTGTGATGAAACGACAGTCTATGATCAAATATGCGATCTATTCTACTGCATTTCGCAACATTGCGTTACGGTCAAGAAAGTTGTCCTTGATAAGCTTGATGGTTAATATTTTCCTTATGTATTAAAGAAATTCGCATATTGTAGCAAAGGCCAAATACTTTTTCATTTTCTGAATAGGATTCGCTTCTGGAAGTTGTTTGTCTTTGCTCTTAAAAGATGGCATTGTATTCCTTTTGGTCAATACTGTGCTGATTAGCTTCAGGAATCTAATGAATCCTTCAGTCAAATCGCAATGCTGTACTCAGTAATGTTGGACTCATCAAACAGTGAGGCTGCAGGGGAAACATTTGCATCTTCAAGATTTCGTGGCTCCAATACTCGATGATTCATTTCATATGAAATTCTGGCAGGGAGTGCGGATCGTTTTATCAGACCGCTTGCGAGCATTGGAAATATCAGCTGCATTAATTAGTCACATCTGGATTTTGAAAACTTGGAAATTTAAACACAGTTTTGGATGTCCAGTTATTGCAAATGTCTCTAAAGTTGTGGACAGGATCAAATACATCAGTTATCGCTGACAGTTATACGAGATAATTGATAACTCAGCCAACTCCAATAGTTGAGACTGCTCTTGAACAACAGACGAAACATTTTTGGATAAATCTTGAAAGTCTGAATTAATTGGAGTAGAAAGATCGCGCGGCTGACTGTCCCAATTGTTCAGACGCCGCTCTGTCATGAAAGCGCATATAGTTTGAGTTTCTATTTCTGAAGTAATTCTGCTCGGCTCGTAAAGTGACATGGCTGTCTAAATTATCGTTGATTCTATCTTGTTTCCTACTCCATTGGAGGTTGAATTGCTTATTCAAAACTTGGTTGGAATCTTGATTCGGCCTGTGGTCAGGAAAAGCAGTTGGATAAGGATAACCAATATGGGTCTTATCACTGCGATAATTTTTTCGTGAATTATTTTGAAAAGTGTTTTGATAGAGATTCATCTGTATGAGAGGGTCGCCTGTAATTTTTCGATTGAACAGGCTATACATGCTGATCGGGAATGTTTGGAGATTTTCCCTGTGCTCTTCCTTGTTCAGTGACATATCTGGGCCTATTTTTCTGTCGAAATACTCTTGACTTTTGTGGTTCGACTTGAGGTATTTGAAAATTTTCTTCCCTTTCTGTCCATCGTCGGACGAGGAGGCCTGATGGCCAGTTGGACGAGTCAAGCATACGTGAGGCATCAAATTCATCCACTTCAACAAAGAAAGCTTTAGAATTTGCAAAACAAGAGTCAACTCGACTAAAATCATGTAAATTCTCAACTACATTATAAATCAATGTCCTTGTAGATTTATCAGAATTCGATTGGTGAATACCATCCAAAACAAATCTAGCCCTCTTCGTTGAAAGTAGACTAGGCGTTGTAATAAATCAGTTAGAAGCTGCAGCTGTGCCAACAACTTCAATGGGCTTCATACTCAACATTGACTTTGTTATCAAGAATTTCTGTTTCAGATTCAAGCTCGCACACTCTTGGCGGTTTAGTTAGGGCATTAGCGATAACCAGGGCAAGACGATCAATATCAAGTGATTTCACAATAGAGTTGATTGCTACATCAGGAGAATGTGTAGTTGGAGTGTCAGTCGTTGTTTTCTGTAATGATTCCCTGTCAACAGATGGGTTATTTACTGTTGCAAGCGAAGACTCCAGGAGTAAAATTCGGTCATCCTGTATTTTTATTTTGTTTTCAAGATGCGTAATTCTATTTTCCTTTCCTCTCAATGACTCTTTCAAAGATTTGACTTCAGTTTGAATGTTAATGAATAAGCCAAACATATCCGATAGTTGCTTAATAATGTCAGTTGAGGATTTATCTGGGAATTCACTCAAATCAACGTCAATGTCTCGTCTACCAGCTGGCGAAAGCGCATCCTTATCTGTACTTGTCAGAAGAAGTTCCTGGGCAGCCAAGCTTCCAAGGAAAAAACAATCTTCGATCAGACGGTTTGACAGATCCCGCTCTTCGACGTTTCAAGAGACGACCACTGACACATGAGACTTTTTCGATGAGTACATTGTGTATTTTTTCGCGTAATGAACGTAGTTCAGCCTCCTCTAGACGTCCAAGGATCTCCCGAACCATCGTTGGGTCAAGACTGCCATCGAAAATTGAGTTCATATTTTCAAAATTTGCATTGCAGATTGTGGAAGAGTTTGAAATAATAGATACGCCAATTATTTATTCGATCTTATTTACCATTTTTCTACTGTGAGCCTGCGTAACAACGAGACATAACACATAGATAATAATGTAGTGCTACATCATCCGTTACACATTGTAATGCATGCTATAGATATGTTTCAGAAGATGTTAATAATTTCATTAAACTATACCAGATTATCTGGTAATGTACTTCTTCTATCTACATGTAAAGTTTTGGTTAAATTTCATAACCATCCCTATCCTTGGAAATCCGTGGCAGGTTAACAAATCATAGACATTTTTTCGGTAATCAAAAACCAATAATTTCTTACGATGACCTAGGGACTATTAAGATATCTACATAGATAACTTAGTAGTCGTCCCTGGATTAGCTCACACAAGGTAAGTAGATACAGACGAGTGAAACAAACATGGAAGTTTTTCATTAAAAGTCAATGACGTAAATAGGGCAAAAATTCACAATTTCAGAATTCGAAGTTCAACGTTGTGTTATCAGGCTGTTAAGCAGTCAGCATTTTCTGGTTTATATTCAGATCCGAACAGACAGCAGTAACTCTGTACGGCGAAATACTTGCTGCCCTATTGCTATCTTCAACCAATAGGTACTGGAAATATTTGTCGAGGAGAGTCAACAGCGGCAATCGTAGATGAGGAGTCAGTCACAATTTAATATTTTTGTAGCCATCCTTAATCGCTTGTCTTCAACATAAGACACGTCTACTCAGCTACAACGATGACTGGTGATTTTTTGAGCAATTGTTTATTACCTGAAATAAAGAAAAATTGTGTATGTTACTTTTACAGTTATATCAGTGAAATCATGAGCGTAATTGATAATGAGGCAACTATGAAGTTATGTCATGATGAATAATTAATATTATTACTGATATACGTTAAGTGGTGAAAAATCTTCTATTTAAATTTTTGATACCACAAAAATTAAATAGGGTCCTGACGCTATCGCGCATTCACGCTATATCTAGGGACATGCGCATAAGATACAAAAGTAGTGACCAGAGAACAGTGAACAGCGGTTTTCTATGCTGTACTTATTATATCCTGGGTTTCAGATCGGTCTACTCTACATGCATGCATGTGATGGTATATGAATTGAATTTCATTGAATACTATAAAGAATTTGCATAAATATCTCAGAATATATATATCTAAGAAATGTTAATTTTTCACAGATTTTAAAGCAGAATAGGAAGATGCAAATATATAAATAAATTGATTTATATATTGTCTGTTGAAGTTCTCACATTAATCGTACAACGATATAGGCAATGTCAAATGAAGTATGTGCATTATTTGATCGCAGCCTTCTACAGAAGTGCATGTAGTGCATGTAGGAGCGAAAGTTACTATTTATCATGATACAGCTCATGCACAGAAATTTAAAAAAATCATTTAAATAATATTGTATTTGTAGCAGGTATCAAAATTAACAAATTCTAGGTTTTTATTTAGCTCTTGATCAAGTAGGATATGTTAAATAAGTAAACATTTTTATAGTAAGTCTTACCTGTCATTTCAATAATTCATGCTATAGTTGCCCGGCGACCGCTCTCATTCGAATAGACTGTGATGTTGTGCGCCGGTTGATGCTGTAACCGCATATAAATCATTAAATAATTCTTCAAAATTGTATCATCGAACAGGGAGTCGGACACAGCTTGGCTGTCCATCATCTAACATAAAAGGAAATGCAATGAAATTGGAAATTCAAACCTACCCGACCTCTATGTGTTAACCGTCCCTGTTAACCTGCCCTGTGAGCATGGAGATAATCTGGCATAGCTTAAAACGGATAAACGTGGATTTATTAAGATTTGCTGATATCTCGGTCAATTATCATAGTTTACTGCCCTCGGGGCAGTTAACTAGATAATTGTCCTCGTTCTTCAGCAAATCTAAAAAATCCCCGTTTATGTAATGAATAAGGTATACCAGATTATTGCATAGTTGTAGAATCGCATTTCAGAATCCCTTCTATATCTGATAAAATTTGTTCCCACGGAAAATCTTAGTAGAGAGGGATTCTATCGCGGATATCTATGGTCCTAATAATCTAGCATCCTCTATAGCGGATAGAGGATAGCTATACGATTCTCTCACATAAATCGTGAAATTATTTGACATATCCCTCGGGCTAAAGCCCTCGGGATTCATCAAATAATTTCCCTCTCTATATCCCAGAGAATCGCATAGCCATCCTTTATCCATTACATAATGCATAGATTTGAGGTCATTATTTGCTTTAATTACCGAAGAAATCTATGCATTATCTGCTATAATGCATGACTTTTTCCCTAGAAGTATGCACCAGGTAAAAAATTTCCAACCAATAAAATAATTACCTGCTGCTCGGAACTTATTAACCTATGGACATAGATATCCTTACAAAATCATGCATTATCCATTACATAATGCATGATTTTGCAAGGCTTTCTATGTCCACAGGTTAATAAGTTCTTTGAAGCGTTAATTATTTTCCTGGTTGGAAATTATTAACCTGGTGCACACTTCTATGGAGAGGTCATGCATTATAACAGATAATGCATAGATTTCTTCGGTCATTATTTGTCATAATAACCTCGAGCCTTCGGCTCTCGGTAATTATAGCAATGATGACCTCAAATCTATGCATTGTCTATTACATAATTACCTCTGTACACGGATATCGCTTATAATTACCTCTTAACACGGATATCTTGATGTCTGTGCCTTGATATTTCACAAATTTTTGGTTACCATTTTTTCATTATGAAACATGACAGGTCACCATGGTGTGGTAAATTTTACATAATTATTGAGTCTCAAATTTCTAGAGATAGAAGACATACAATCTTTAGTTGCACCTCGATAAGGATGTGTCATTTTACAAGCTGCATAATAGCAATAGTCGGTCGGTGAATAAAAAAGTGGAAGATTTCATTCATCTCATGGAAGATGAGCAAAAGCAAATGGCAGCCTATTTGAATGCGCATTTATCTCAGTAGACTTCATTCTGCAAACCTATTCCTGTTATGTGTTACATTAGATTGAGTAATATGCAAAATATTATATTCCAGCATCTCGCATTTGAAGTGGAAGGTCAATACATCGACGAGGTGGTTATACCGAATTTTGATGACCTTTTAAATGGCATGACTTTTGGGGTCTGACATATTTTGGAATAGTGAATGGCTGTCAATATAACGATCTGTCTAGTTTTCAAAAAATATAATCAACATTGCAGAAGGTTGATGCATTTTAGCACAACCAAATGATGTTTGGCGGGTTGTGATAGAATATGTATAAATAGTGGGCAGGTTGCAGTCGAAAAACAGACAGGATAGCTAGCAAAAGTTTGTTAAAGAATGCAATGTATTTGGGTATTTGGTTGATCACACTCGACGTAATAATGACGGAAGCAACGGGAGGAAAAGTTCTGTTTATCATCCAAAGAAACGCTCTAGCTCCACACCGGTTGATATTGACTTGAACGTAGCATATAGTTGATTTATCTCACTACAAAATATTTGTTGTGCTGTTAAACAGACATTTTGTCAAAAAATTCTTCTAAATACATCATCCACAGTAGAACTATAACTGCACCCAGTACGCACAAAGAATGACAATGATCGAAGTTGGCGTCGTTAAACAAAATGGTTGCCCTTAATGGGCGCACAAACAGACATTCATCAACGCAGCAAAAGCAAAGTGATCTATTGCAAGTCCATTAGAGAACTTTTCAAACCTGACGGCAGAAATCCGGAGATGATTTTTCTAATTACGCTTAATCACCATCACTTATATCGTTGCAAAGTAGGTAAATAATCTAGTCAATATATCTAGGTAATTATGGTGCTATATAACGACCTGATTGTGGGAATCATTAACCTCTAGACATGAAAAGCTGCACAATAGCATGCATTATGTAATAGATAATGCATAGATTTGAGGTCATCATTGCTATAATTACCGAGAGCCGAAGGCTCGAGGTTATTATGACAAATAATGACCGAAGAAATCTATGCATTATCTGTTATAATGCATGACCTCTCCATAGAAGTGTGCACCAGGTTAATAATTTCCAACCAGGAAAATAATTAACGCTTCAAAGAACTTATTAACCTGTGGACATAGAAAGCCTTGCAAAATCATGCATTATGGAAGCAAATAGCTGAATTTCTTCAGAATTTCGAGATGGGCGGTGTTACGAACAGAATATATCTATTGTCTCTATTGAATAGTGATTCATCTCTAGTTTCTAGCTCCATCAATCTTTGTACATAGATTGCCTCATTGCAGAACATTTGAATTTCATAACTTGTTAAGATGACAATTTAACTCTACATGAAGGAACTCCGGCTTCTTCATTCTCTTAGTTAATGTTTGTGCAACATTAAATTGGTCTGGTGAGGCGGATTTATTGGAACCATTGGCAATCTGGCATTTTGACAATTCATTTGAAGTTTGGTAATAGACTAGCAATGACAATTGAAATTTGGACATTTAGCATCTTGTGACTTTTTGCTTTTATCATATAATTACTAATTTCGTTGAACAATTCTTCTAAAAGACTGATAATTATGGAAATTTTGCGTGGTCATCGCTCTGTTATCAAAGGTCGTATCACTCGCATACTTAGTCGGTCAGAATCGATGGAATTATCCGATTTTATTCAAGGTCAAGAAAAAGCACATATTTTAGAGGATTTATGGAATGAATTTGTAAATTTACAAACGAAGATTCAGATGCATGACGAGGCTGACTTTGATGTGGAAGAACATGAATATGAAGAACAATTCATTCGATATGTCGATGGCAACTCCAGACTAACTAGCATTGCTTCAACAAATAATAATTCTGCAAATTCAACTACTAAAGTTATTGAGAGTAATTCACACTCCTCGAAACTGTTGAAATTACCGCGCATCGAGCTTCCCAAATTCGATGGTAGATATGAACACTGGTCATCTTTTTGGGATCTTTTTAAAGCATCGGTGGATAAGAACATAATTCTGAGTGACTCTCATAACACTGCAATATTTGAAATCATCATTAATTGAAGACCCTTTGCAACATATTTCATCACTTCCAATTTCTGATGATAACTACATGCGAGCGAAGAACATTCGCATTGACAGATATGACAATTTGCGCATCATAGTCCGCTCTCATTTGCTCTCCCTTTTTTCGCAGTCGCCCTTTAAAAATGACAATCCTGAAGAATTGAGAAATTTGTTACAAAACACTACGCAGCATGTGATGGCCTTGAAAGCACTGCGGCAGCCTGTAAAGGAATGAAGTGTATTTGATAAGTGAAAAACTGTATCCTGCAACTCGTCGACATTTGGAAATTAATTTCCCAGGAAAGACACTACTAACTTTCGTAAACATTTTTGGACAGTTATTGTCTTGCTCTGGAATCATTTTCTTCTCGTAAAACTCACGGATAAAGTGATAATGAACGACGATACACGAATTATGAGAAAATTAGGCTAATGAACTACTTTCAGACATGTCATTCATCTTCAGCTAAAGTTTGTTCGATTTGTGATGAACATTCACATCAAATTTACCGATGGCCACGAATTTTGAATTTTTATGAAGGACGTACGAATTTGAAAGGGCTGAATAAACTGTGCTTCAATTGCCTAAAAAGTGGTCACATTGCGCAACATTGTTATGGTGGAGATTGCAAGTATTGCAAAGGAAAGCATAACTCATTGCTTCATAAGACAGAGAAGACCTCAGACACGACCTATACAGCTTCGGAAACACAGTCTTGTCATGAGTTTCCGACGAAGTCTTCTCAAACACTTGCGCATTCAAGAAATGTTTTCCTAGCGACAACCGCAATCTCAATTCAATCTTCATATGGTTCATCTGAAACATTTCGAACTTTGCTTGATTCAGGATCTCAGGCAAGTTTCGTATCTGAAAATTGCATGCAAAAATTGAGATTGAAACGCAATAGAAATCATAATGCTGTCGATGACCTTGGTGGCTTGCAAATGGCTGAAACTAAAGGCTTCGTAGATTTAACCATTTCTCCTGTTAAAAAGTCATTATCTAATGTGAAACTATCTGTTCAAGTCAACATTATTACCCAAAGTAACAAATCGCCTTCCACCAGCAATCAATGATTGGTCTCATTTAAAGGGGCTTGAACTGGCAGATCCTTCTTTCAATGTCCCTGGTTCAATCGATCTAGTTCTGGCGCTGATATCTATGATGATATTGTAGGATATTGGATGAAAGAATTATGCATGACAGATTTCCGTTTAAGAAAAACTATCTTTGGGTGGACGGTGTCTGACTGTTTGATAAACGAACTCGAATTGAAGACACATCAGTCATGTAAAACAAGTTATCATGTTTCGCCTGCTGCTCTGGTCAATAATCAAATGACTATTCATCCCAGAGTATGCCCCAAATATCGGGGGATCCTTGGAAACTGGCATCCAATTAACTCTTTTACTTGAGCTTTAAGTGCTTCCGAATGGTTCCGTTTTGTATGTCCCTTACATTTGAACTTGCCATTGCGAGAGGAGAAGCCTTCGAACGTGCCAAAAAAGAAAGAAGCCGGACAATTGCTGCTGTGGAACAAACCTTCAAACCCAAATCTGTTGAAGTTGCTCCTGAAAGAGATGAAAAGAGATACAATGTTAGATGCTATCGCTGTGATTCTTCGAGTCACTTGGCGAACGATGCTGCGTGTCCCGCGAAGAATTCCATCTGCAGATTCTGTTCAAGACTCGGTCATTTTCAGAGGTGTTGCCGATCGAAACCAATCAAAACAAATGCTGTTGGTCGTTCCAGTTATAACCCACCGAAGCAGGTGCGAGCCATACCGGAGAGTAAGACCGGTTCTATCTCTGAATTTAATATTTTTTCTTTTGAAGACTGTACTGTAAAGAAAATAGTATTCATTGACAATGCGACAATATCTCTAATTCTTGATAGCGGCGCTCAAGTTATGCCTAGATACCTTGTTGAAAACAAAGCTTTAACCCCTACAAATGTTCGTATCAAAAGTTGGGGCAATTTTAAAGTGAATGTCCTAGGAAGTGCATATTTTTCTGTTTCCTGCAATAATCGTACAGTAGAGGCAGAATTCTATATAGTTGAAGTTGACGCTGTGAGTGAGCTATTTTCACTCATATTACGTGAGCTCGACTTGATATCAGAATTGTATGATAAGCCACCAAAAAAAATACTTGCACTGATTTAAACAACGCAGCTGTAATGTCTATGTTGAATAATGTTGATAAATATGATTTTGGAAATATTACGTTGAACAGTCTCGACACTGAATACCCAACGCTGTTTTCCGTTGCTAATGATGATTGTATTAATACGGGATATACATATCGAGTGGTACTTAAGGATAATTTCATGCCCTACTGTGCCTCAACTATAGGCGAGTTCCTCCTGCCTTATTACCTAAGCTAAGGAATGTACTCGATGATATGGTAGACAAGGGAATCATAAGGAAAATTGAAAAGCCGACTGAGCACTGCGCTCCCATGGTTATAGCGTTCAAGTCAAGTGGTGATTTGAGGGTATGTTGTGATTTTCGACGTCTAAATCATTCATTAAGACGAGAGTTGTATCAAATACCAACATTTAACGAGCTGGCGGCTAGGGTTACGCAACCAAAGATATGGAGGTGGCTAGATTGCAAGAATTCATTTTGGCAAGTGCCTGTGCATGAAGATAGCCAGGATATTCTTACTTTCTCGACCCCATTCGGCAGATATTGTTATCAACGCCTTCCGTTTGGTATTTCTTCGGCTCCGGAGGTGTTTACACGGGTTCTTCAAGATATACTTAGTGGAATTGACAATGTGCTTGTAGATACATGCATATATGTTGATGATAACTTATAGTTATTGTTGCAAAGAATATCGAGACTCATAATGCTGAATGAAACAAAGGGTCAGAAGCATAATTAGTTAGGTTAGAGGATGACCCAATCACCGATTGCTGTTTCGGTCAGAAGAGAAAACACCAAATTCTCTAAGCGCTTTCAGTGCGCACAGCGTATCATCTTCAGAGAGAGAGAGAGAGTGGTCTGACCTGCAGACCAAGTTACATCAACAAGTAGAGATCAAGTGCATGTACATTAGACAGACAGTCATCAGATGATCAAATCCAATTATTCCTATGAACGTCACTACTGCAAAATACTGGTAAGTAGAAGTTAAAATCAGGGAATTATCTACAAAGTCACGAAACAACCTAGAAAGAAAAAGTAAAGTTATAGAAATTCGTTCCACAGTCCTCCAAGGTCATGCTTTGTCTTGTTCCCCGACTTGAAGTGCTTCGACCACATAGCCTCTTTGATTATCCTCCTTCGCCAAAACGGCTCTTTGTCAATGGGACCAGTATTTTGCAGTAGTGGCGTTCATAGGAATAATTGGATTTGATCATCTGATGACTGTCTGTCTAATGTACATGCACTTGATCTCTACTCGTTGATGTAACTTGGTCTGCAGGTCAGACCACTCTCTCTCTCTCTGAAGATGATACGCTGTGCGCACTGAAAGCGCTTAGAGAATTTGGTGTTTTCTCTTCTGACCGAAACAGCAATCGGTGATTGGGTCATCCTCTAACCTAACTACTCATAATGCTACATTACGTAAAGTATGCAAACGATTATCTCAAGCTGGTGTCAAACTGTATAGAGATAAATGTATGATTTCGACTAAAAGTATTGATTTCCTGGGCCACGTTTGGTCTTGTGATGGTATATCTTCTGATCCCCAAAAATTGGAGGCTATTCGGAAACTCCCAATTCCTAGAGATCAAGAAGCGCTAAGGTCCTTTTTGGGTTTAGCTGGTTATTTGGGAAATGATGACATCCCGCATTTCAGCACATTAACAAAGCCTCTCTGGGAAATGATGAAAAGATCAAATTTTGTCTGGAGCAATGAAAATATTGCTGCTTTCGAAAGACTTAGATCAGAAATTATTTCAGACAGATGTCTAGCGTTCTTTGATCCAGTAAAGAAAGTCGTGATTCAAACTGATGCTAGTCCGACTGGTATTGGAAGCGTATTATTACAGGAGGGTAGAGCTGTTATGTTCACATCAAGAGCTCTTACGGCAACAGAGGCGAGGTACTCACAAATAGAACGAGAATTTCTAGGCTTGGTATTTGGGATCACTCGTTTCAGTAAACTACTCTTTGGTATTGAGTTTGAGGCACTAACTGACCACTTGCCGATAGTACAACTTTTCAAGAAACCTATAGATGTATTATCGAACAGGCTCCAGAGGTGGATGATTATGATCCAGCATCATGTATTTCAAATTAAACAGTTTTTTTACAGTTTTGAAAAAATTACCACGGAATTGGCTGATCATGATAGTGAGCAGTAGATTAAAGGTTTCGCTAAAAATTAGACTTTCTCTGTTTCTGTTTTCTCTGATTACACTAAGTGAAAAACACCAAGTCAATAGCCAAAAAACATGGAACGTCTTCAGTTCATTATATATCATGCTCATGCACCCTTGTCTATATGAATTTTAACAACCCCCATATGTAGTCAGTATCATAATAGTGGCAAACACAGCATTTCGGTCAATTGTAGCCACATTTATAATAATAATAATAATATCTGTATTTCATCAAAGAAAATACAAGGCCCAAATCGAGGGCAAGACAACGAATAACAATTTCAACATATTTCAAATTGTACTTGTAGTACAGTGCAATTGTACTCAACCGTTCAGTAAACTTCACACACATGCAAATACAAAAGAATTACCAGATATCAAGCTTTTGAAACAATTCCTGGACAACCTTTTTGAAAACATTTATCGAAGGAGAATTGATTTCAGAGTCAGTTAGCATATTCCAGTACTTGGAAATGTACACTGTGATAAAAAATTGTCTATATTGATGATAATGACGCTTGGGGTACATGCGAAGACTGTTGCCTCGAGTTCTGGGTTCATTTGAAATTTCAAAGAAGTCACGAAAATTTAAGTCAATGTGATTATGAACAATTTTATACAGAAAAATGAGATGATATCGTAATCGTCGAGCCTTAAGTGATAACAGATTCAGAGTTTTAAGTCTTTCACGGTATGACATATGTTTGGTATGACAGAAGCTCCTGGACATGCACTTTTGTACACTCTCGATCAGCTTGATGTTCTTTTCATGGTAGGGATTCCATAACGTATTACCATACTCCAGTATACTGCGAACGTGAAGCTTGTATAACAAAAAAATGGCATTTGTTTCCAAATAGCCAAATGTCCGTCGAATTAAGCCCCACTGTCTTCTTGCGCGATTTACTATACTATTGATATGATTATCAAAAGAAAGATCATTCGTCACCAAAATACCAAGGTCCTTGTACGATTGAACGAACGGAACATTCATCCCAGATAATATATAAGACTCCATGCTTTCAGAATTCCCTAACTGCATAATTGCACATTTTTGCTGATTTAGAACAATTCCATTTTCTTGATTCCATTCCTCGATTATTTGGATGTCATTTTGTAAAGGTTTTAGGTTGGAAGTAGTTGGTCGAAGGCATGCAAGTTTTACGTCATCAGCGTACTTGATAATTTTTGAAGACACAATTTTCTCCTCGAAATCATTCATGAATATTACAAATAGTGTAGGACCCAGTACTGAGCCCTGGATAACACCACTGCGTATACAACGTGAAGAGGATTTCAAACCATCAAAAAGTACAATTTGCTCGCGATCTGTGAAATAATTCATTAGCCAATTCATCAGTCGATTGTCAAAGCCATAGTACTGTAACTTAAAGATCAGGCCTTCATGTGGAACTCTTTCGAACGCTTTACTGTAATCAAGAAACATGATGTCTACAGTACTTCGTAGGTCAACGTTTTTGGTAACGAACTCATAGAAGTCAAGATTTGCTGTTTCGGTTGATGTTTTAGCTACGAAGCCGTGTTGTGAAGAAGATAGTATGTTCTTGGCGAGACAGTAGTTAATAATAGCTTGTCTAAGGATTCTTTCCATAATGCGGCAGCAAACACTTGAGATTGTAATGGGCCTGTAGTTCTGAATGCAATTCTTTACACCTGATTTAAAAACAGGAGTGACCACGACAGTTCTCCACCCATTGGGAATAGCTCCAGACTCATACGAGACTTTAAAGATTCTTGATAATAATGGTGATAGTTGAAGGACACATTTCTTTATCATTAAGTAAGACAGTCCGTCAGCATCCATGCTGGTTGAATTAGGGAGCTTGGAAATCACATCACATATTACATTAGGTAGGAAGACAGGATTTATCATGTCACTATCACAACTTATCAGTCTTGCACATGTATCAGATAAAAGTAAATGAGCATCGGAGGAAACAAAAGAGGAAGCAAAATAATCGTTGAATTTCTCACCAATTGTTTCTGAATCACTGTAAGTACTGCTCGAATCATAAAAAGTATTTGGAAGACCACTGGATTTCAGTTTTTCATTTATGAATTTCCAAAATAATTTCTTGTCTGATTTGAAATTCTTGGCCACTTTTTGTTCGTGCTCTAACTTTGCCATATGTATCTTTTGATTAAGGTTCAATTTAGCCACATCCTCGCAAGCCTACATCAACCATCTGATGTATGATGATAGGACTTGAGCAGTGACTTAAAGATTATTCCATGTCAAAATATATGATAAAAATATTCAAGAGGTGAGAACAAAATCTGACTTAAATGTTGTTCTTTCGGGGTCTCGGCATGTTTACATCAAAATATGACTAAAGACTTAGTGATTTCCAGAGAAAATCTCATTTTCATCGAAAGCTTCAATCTTTCTCCCACTGGATCTTTTGTATTTTCCCTTTATCATGTCTGACAAGAACTGGGTACTTGTGGGTTTCGTGGTAAGATTCGTGGTAGCCAGTGGACGTACAACATTGCTTGAAGGTCTCATTTTTGGTCTCATTCATAGCAGAAACTCGTTCTGGCTGCTGGACTAAATTTCACGCAGACTGGAATAAGTGTAGACGTCTGTCTAGACGATAAGGATTTATGTGAATTCAGTAATTTCACACTGCTAGGCACACATGTTTTCTTTGACAGTGATCTTTTTTCTTGCTATTCCATCTTTCTCATGTTGCCCATTGCTTGATGTAGGTGTGCTATTAATTATGTTCTCATTATTAAGATTAGTGATTCGCTTTATTGGAATGCTGCATTCTCACTATTGATTGCGTCTATACCGGAGATTGTTCGCATTTGTGATGAAATCAAAATAGCGCATACTTACATGGAAATTGAGACTGAATGTTTTTTATTCAAAATGGCAGTAAGAAATAGCAAAGTAAATAGGAAAAATAGTAAGAATTAGCGTACATACATGTTGGCTAATTCTCACTATTGTTCCTTTAAGCAAAAGTTATTTTCAGTTACATGAAATGCGTCCTATTCTTATTGACCTGAAACATTTATTTGGGCATTGAACAACATGAAATATATCAAAATACCGCTGAGAAATATAGCAATCGAGTCTTTAGACAATCGTAAGATATGCTCCAATAACATATCGTTATGTGTTAAATGAACAGCTTTATAGCATGCAGCGTGCTACTGACTGCATCAAATATTAAAAAACGTTTGCTGTGGACGTTTGCAGAGTGTATGAAATTATATGAGATAATCTCGAAAACAACTCCTTGAATTAGAACAGGAAATCTGCGAAAGATCATTTTGTCAAGTGTGGTATCAGAACGGTTCGGAAATCGACATCTCCAGTGTGTTGAATTAATGTAGAAACGATGTGAGGAATATTTTTATGCGGATGACATGCCTCAGTTTAACGACTTTCTGGATAATGGCGAAGTGTTGTTCTCAGCTGAGACTTCAGAATGGATTCGTTTTATTTACAATAAATGTCATTTCACAGGGAATAAATTGAACATTGAAGTACTGACATCGAATTGGTCTTATCTCATTGATGGAAAGAATTCAGATCCTGACCTGACGGATGTTTCAAATATGCGTTGACCCCTATCAGGTCAAGGTTTTCGGAACTCTTTGTTGGCCAAGCGTTTACATTTTGTCAGCAACCTATTTTTTCAAATTTTGACCGTTTATCTCATTTCTTAATAAATGAAAGTTTATGTCAACTGTGAATTTCTACAAATGCTGATATATGATGATGAATATGTTTAATATGTTTTGCACAGTAATCCTGACGTACAGTTTTATGCGTAGGCCTATTATGAAAAATTGGTTATAATTTCGATACTAGTGAAACTAGGGTACGAGCAATTTTTTCAGCAATTTGTTCTATTTTGTTCAGTTCATGCGGAAGCTTGCTTTCCTATCATTGAGGCTTAGATATTCATATTGATAGCAATGCCAATCATTAAATTAAGCTAATTTGACAATAGGCCTATATTAAGCATTTTATTCCAAGAAACATTCATTGACAACTTTGCAAAACTTTTTGATCTTGACGTCGGTGACGGAAACAAATTGTTATTTTATGTGCATAATTGCACATGCGGCCGCAAAAGGCGCGGATGAACTACATGCTGAGCATCTTCAGACTTCAGGTCGGTTTGTAGATGAATTGAGATGATCAGTTAGTTGACTGCTCAACAACATCGAATTCCATCTTCCTTATAGCAATTGAGTCTTGTCGAAGTTACTCGAATATGTGAGGACATGTTTTTCTACACATTTTAACGCTGATAAAAAAGCATGATCGGCTTTGTAAACTTTCACTATCTCTCTTGAAAATTGTCAAGCAATACAGCAACAGCAACTTCGATCATGTTGTGATTGCAATATCCGTTGACCACATGCACAACAAACTGAATTTTGTTGTAATCCAAAATGATCAATGGATTGTTCACTGTTACACTAAAAGTAGAATGTGAAAGAGGAGACATTTTTTTCACAGATTGTTTCTGTTGCGCTTTGGTGCCTGCAGCGTATGAAAAATCAAGAAACTTTGTTGTCATCATTAAAAGATAAGCAAACGTTGAATGAGGTACCTGTCCCCTTGTCGAGTTCAGTTCAATAGGTTTTACATCAATTAGCTATCGTGGCTCCTATCAATGTGATTCCCAGCCAAAAGTTACAGCATTCGAAGTAAGATAGCGATATATGAAGATGCCCTGTCCAATTAGCCTATATCAAGCAGATTCAACAAGATTAAGTCTGCTTCATCATTAGCAAGAATGTTGCAATGTGCTGATAATATATTATGCCACCGAACGTGCTACCTATAGAGGCTTTGCCAGCAGCAAATCTAGAAGAATTTAGTACAGAACATCGCATAAAAGACAGATTGTATCTTTGACTCTTGTTTTCCACAAGTTGTTCAATTGACAGTAAGTGGCTCTTCTGGGAGAAGATGCGTCGATATTTTGAGTAGAACGACTCCAGCAAGCTTCGAACAGGTACGTCATTCGACGACGACCAAAACGGTGTACACCAATCAGTGCTAACAGACAAATAAGAGCAATGAAAATATCTAAAAATGCCTAATTTATCGCTGTTGACAAAATCTAAACACTTGGTCTGATTACGTGAAGTCTCATTAAATTATGTAATGTGATGTAGCAATGATTTCGGGAATGTCATATCTGGAAAGAACATTAAAAGGTGCCCATCGTCCACGCATTTCAGCCTGGTGTACCTATTAGTGATACTTGTAACGAATTTTGAAATACGAATGTTGACAATTTGTATACACTTGGCCTGATAAGGGTTAATGACATTTTAGACGCTTCAATGTTCTAATATTTGTACTGCTCCCACGCATAAAATAGAGTCGATGCTCTTTTTTCGCCACTTTACATTGCTACTGCGCTATTTACAGAGCTATTTGAGCAAATGCTATCCGGAGATTAATGACTGTTCAATTACTTAAAACAGTATTAACCCTCAGAGACCTGCCTATTTTTATATTCACAACCTTCACGCCGGTCCGGTCATGCGGCCGGCAACCTTCAAGCCGGTCTGGTCCTGCGACTCGCAACCTTCACGCCAGTCGGGTGAGAGCGCTGGCAACCTCCAGGCAGGACGTCGGAGGCAGGCCTGTTTCACACCAGTAGCAAGTCTGGTGGTCTGGCATTATTTACTGAACTGTTTCTAGCGAAGGCCATCCGGAGAGTAAGGACTGTTCAATTACTGACAAGATTTAAAGCTTGCCATAATATCTTTTATGCTTATCATTATTCAACTAATCTTAAAGCCCAAATTTCGGCTTCTCCACTGTTTCATATTCCTACCTATATTATCTCATATGTAAGAATAAATAAGGAAGCACTTTAGCGGACACTGTAGATGTTTCATTATAATGCAACATTTCTAAAAAGCTTTCCTGATTTTTATTACATTGTTCAAAAAAGATCCACACCCACGAGAACAAGATGGATGCTCCTTAGGGGGATGAAAAATCCTCCGGAGGGATCTTCCACCATCAAACCAAAGAGTTACATGTCATGAACTATTCTCTGTACCATAGAGACGTGCATTGTCTCTTGTGTGCTTCATTCATATATAAAGAAGACGAAGAATATTATGAAGCACATAATATTTGAACATAGAAATTTGAAACGATTCTACAGTCCGTTTCATAAAAAGTGGATCATCCTAAAATTTGACTAGATAAAACATAAGTATGATACAGAAAGCATTTTTCATGTTATTTCATGTCCCTAATATATTTAAATGTCCTTATATAATCTGATAAGCTATGATACAGTAACGGTTCTTAAGAAGCTAATATTTTGTGGCCGTACCCTTATTGTCAATGACATTACCAATTCGTCTAGGCATTGATTCGATGATATCGTTGATTTTTGACTGATCTAACTTTCTCCACTCTCTTTTTAACAGTGACGTAAGTTGTGATACGCCATCTGTAGGTAGCAGTGAACGACGAACGTTACGTTTTAGAATACTCCATACATTTTCTATGTGATTCAGATCAGGAGAACGAGCTGGCCAAGATAATGTTCTAAGCCCTAATTGAGACTTGCATAAATTGACTCTACTACTCCTGTGACACGTAGCATTATCATCCATAAATAACCAAGTCGATGGATCACCAAGTTGATCTGTCATTTGGCCAATGTTCATTCGTAAAACATTCACATAGCGTTCAGAATTCATGGTTCCTTGCTGTATGTGAACTTCAGAGCGGCCATTGGTCCAAATGCCAGCCCAAATCAGTAGAGTCGCACCACCTTGTACCCGGGGACGATGTAAATGTCTCGGAATTTCCTGATCAGATTTTATCCATAATCTCAATCGACCATCACTATCCTTCAGACGGACTGATGCCTCATCAGACCAGACAACCCGATCCCATTGATTTCGCCAGTGACAATGACTCATTGGCCATCTGAGACGTCTTTTTGTATGCTGATCTGATAATTCGATCTGAGAGGGCCTCTTACAGCTCTTGAAATTCGACTCAATAAGTCTTCTACGAATAGTGGACTTAGAAATAGACGAGTCTAGTGCAGCCATCTCAGTTAACGAGAGACTTGAATCAACTTTAACAAATCTCAAAATTAGGCGGTCTCTACGTTTGGATGTTTTGCTTGGACGGCCAGAGCCCTCTTTACGACAGAGTCGAAAATCATCATTATGCCATCGATGCACATTTGTGTAAGGGACATTTAGTCGCTTGCTTGTAGCTCGCAAAGAAAATCCTAGTTCTAGCAAGGCTGACACTTTGCCTTTTGTGAATGCGATCTCGTTATTGTTCATTTGTGCTTTGTATTGTTTTCAACCGGTAAGAGATAGATTTCTAGCTGAAAGCAATCAGGAGTGCTGCCAACACCACCGCAACGAAGTCAGGAAGCTATGGAACATGAAGTCCAGTTAATCACATGTAGCAGTTACATTATTGTTGATGAATAATGGTGCTATACTGGCTCTGATTGACCGATTTTCTTTATTTTTGTTCTGCTTGATAGCTTTTGGCTTGTAGAACAACATATTATATAACAAAGGAAACAAATGTAATTTTATAAGAGTGAGGTATGATTTTGTGTAACATTGCTAAATGAAGATCAAATTATCTACTACTTTTTTGTCTATAACAGGAAAACAACTCAATATTCATGCTTGAAATTTCCAACAATGATATTAGTAAGCACAACTGACATATCTTCCAAATTTCAGAGAAATTCGTTCAAGTTTGGCGGAGTTAGACAAAGTTGAAGTTAAGGCGATGTTTGAGGGTGATCCATTTTTTATGAAACAATCTGTAGTTCAGCTGTCCAGCATTCTGACAGACCATCCTGATGAAAAGTTTCTTTTACATAGTTTGAACTACATACATATGCAGTTGACTTCTACATTATTATCAATTGCTTTACACTAATCACTCTGCGATGTTAATCAAGATTTGTGCATAGATAGATATTGTATACAATCTTCCTGAGTAATGAGCCTTCGCATGGGTGAGTTAGGTCAAAATGTTTGTTGTCAACAATACATTCAAATCAATTTATTGAACATCGATATCAGTAAAATTTGTATTTAGCATCATGTTAAGTTTCAACCATACGTCAAACTAACAGGCCGAAATCCAAATACTTTCATGATACTACTTGCGGTCAAACACGTAACAGCTGTGAGATTGCACCAGTCTTAACAGTTAATTCGAACTATCTTAGTGGACTGTTTTTCTTCCATGTCATCATGTCATCAAAATATGGAATTCATTGAACGATTCCATTGTGAAAGCTCCAACCTTCGAGAAGTTCAAGAACGGACTCAAATCTATTGATCTACATGAATTTTGCTCACACTGTGACCGCTAACAAGCAATTTCGTGTAAAATTATTTGACGCGTGTTTTTTGTACTTGAAGGTGAAGTTTTATTTAGATACATACTTATATTTCATAGTGAAAACTCTCATCATAATGAAGTTCAAGAAGAGATTCAATATCATTGACCCGAGTGAATTTGTCTATATTGTGAGCATGATCATTTAAGTGTAACTTTGTATAGATGATTTTGTTACATCTATTTTTCTATTAGATGGCAAGCATTTGCGTTCTTTTGCTCCATTGCAAAGACTCCAACCCAGTGAACTTTTATCATTTCGTGATCATCACTCTGCAAATTTGTAGATTTAGGCGCTATAGATCTCACGTATTTTGTATATAGCACATGATGTGTATCATGATAGCTTTGAAAATGTGTAAATATATATATATGTCTCATGTATTTTTTATTGATGGTAAACTTATCGTATGCATATGTTACACGTGTTATCAACGCTTGCTTGTTAGTGCCCTTGCGGCCATCGCTTTGCGTTTTCTGTTATATTTCAGAATAAACATTTATGACTTATGACTTGTAAATCAGCCTTTTAAGCATTCAATGCTTTAAATTCTTATCGGCCAGTAAAGCATTTAGCTATTAACAAAATTTATAGATGGAACATGCACGTTAATGCAATTCTTAATGAAGCGATATTAGTCAAAACTTTTCGACTCAGAGATGCTGAACAGTAGACCGTCACCCTCTATTAGACCTCAGCCACAATACGAGGTTTTCCAAGCGTTTCCGAGCAAAGCGTTTTGCAGCAAATATAAAAGTCGTCATTGCGGCAGTTGTAGACTGCCACACTGCGAGCAAGCAAACCAGAGCGATTGATAGCTTGCGGACATACGTTTGCTCGCGTTTGCTCGGGACGCTCGTGTTTTCTTTGCTTTCAGTGTGGCTGAGGCCTTAAGGTGCGTTCACACATGAGAGCTGATAGATGATAGTTGAGCAATTGGCCAATCAAATGTCTGAACTGAGGTTTTCGTTGCTGACTTCAAACGTCAATCAAGTTGCTAGAACGAGCATGACTATCAAGTGTGGCCAACCCTGAGGTCAACTACAGTCCGTTTCATAAAAAGTGGATCATCCTAAAATTTGACTAGATAAAACATAAGTATGATACAGAAAGCATTTTTCATGTTATTTCATGTCCCTAATATATTTAAATGTCCTTATATAATCTGATAAGCTATGATACAGTAACGGTTCTTAAGAAGCTAATATTTTGTGGCCGTACCCTTATTGTCAATGACATTACCAATTCGTCTAGGCATTGATTCGATGATATCGTTGATTTTTGACTGATCTAACTTTCTCCACTCTCTTTTTAACAGTGACGTAAGTTGTGATACGCCATCTGTAGGTAGCAGTGAACGACGAACGTTACGTTTTAGAATACTCCATACATTTTCTATGTGATTCAGATCAGGAGAACGAGCTGGCCAAGATAATGTTCTAAGCCCTAATTGAGACTTGCATAAGTTGACTCTACTACTCCTGTGACACGTAGCATTATCATCCATAAATAACCAAGTCGATGGATCACCACGTTGATCTGTCATTTGGCCAATGTTCATTCGTAAAACATCCACGTGGTGGTCACATAGATAAGACCATCACTATCCTTCAGACGGACTGATGCCTCATCAGACCAGACAACCCGATCCCATTGATTTCGCCAGTGACAATGACTCATTGCTCATCTGAGACGTCTTTTTGTATGCTGATCTGATAATCCGATCTGAGAGGGCCTCTTACAGCTCTTGAAATTCGACTCAATAAGTCTTCTACGAATAGTGGACTTAGAAATAGACGAGACTAGTGCAGCCATCTCAGTTAACGGGAGACTTGGATCAACTTTAACAAATCTCAAAATTAGGCGGTCTCTACGTTTGGATGTTTTGCTTGGACGGCCAGAGCCCTCTTTACGACAGAGTCGAAAATCATCATTATGCCATCGATGCACATTTGTGAAAGGGACATTTAGTCGCTTGCTTGTAGCTCGCAAAGAAAACCATAATTCTAACAAGGCTGACACTTTGCCTTTTGTGAATGCGATCTCGTTATTGTTCATTTGTGCTTTGTATTGTTTTCAACCAGTAAGAGATAGATTTCTAGCTGAAAGCAATCAGGAGTGCTGCCAACACCACCGCAACGAAGTCAGGAAGCTATGGAACATGAAGTCCAGTTAATCACATGTAGCAGTTACATTATTGTTGATGAATAATGGTGCTATACTGGCTCTGATTGACCGATTTTCTTTATTTTTGTTCTGCTTGATAGCTTTTGGCTTGTAGAACAACATATTATATAACAAAGGAAACAAATGTAATTTTATAAGAGTGAGGTATGATTTTGTGTAACATTGCTAAATGAAGATCAAATTATCTACTACTTTTTTATCTATAACAGGAAAACAACTCAATATTCATGCTTGAAATTTCCAACAATGATATTAGTAAGCACAACTGACATATCTTCCAAATTTCAGAGAAATTCGTTCAAGTTTGGCGGAGTTCGACAAATTGGAAGTTAAGGCGATGTTTAAGGGTGATCCATTTTTTATGAAACAATCTGTATTAACTTCGATGATCTTCGGTGAAGGGCGGCGAAGAATTTCGGGTGTGGCAAATGTAGGTGTCAGCTGAGAGATAGTGTGACCGGGTCATAATAGAAACTTCGATGAACGCCCTGATAGTTGCACATTACAGAAACTTCCAAGTAACTTCTATATAATGTGACCATCCCTGAGAGTTCAACTATCACCTTCGAACGTCTGTAAGTAAAAGTACAATGCATTTCAACTTTACTGAGATCTCGGAATAGAAGAAGTCCAATAATAGGACATTCATAAACTTCTCTGTCTTTTTTGTGCAATCAAGGCATATGAAACACCCTATTCAGTGGCGTCATCTCCGTGCCTGCGAGGCCTTCGCCGCATACCCAAAAATAATTATCTACGTTCATAAAACTTAAGTGCAAATAGTTTTGATTTTTTGTGTTTGAGAGCATCTTTACGTTTACACCTTTACACACACTTTACAGTTTCAAGTCACTGCTCTCAAATACGTTCCGAGCGCCAGCGCTCAGCTGTGAACTGCAGGGATCTTCAAGCAATCACACAATGAGCTGGGTATGTGTTCAGAGCAATTCACAGAGATTTGTGTGTTTGTGTGATATGTGGAGCGTGTGCGCTTAGCTCGATCGTCTTCTCCCGATAGAAACGAAGAAGCAATTACATTGCAACAATGGAAGAAAAGATCTATTTATAAATTCTTATATTCAGATAGTGAGAGCAAGTGAGAGACGCAAATTTTCCCTATTCGTGGCTTCGCCAAATTTTGGAGAAGATGATGACGCGTTGAATCGTCGTGTCTGCGTTCACCAATGGCTGAATGTCAGATTGGAAGGTTAGAAGCCACAGAAAGGAGATAGCCATGAAGTGATTAAGTCAGAAATAATGATTCAAGACATATTCTGATATTATGCTCATGGCGGCGATTTCAACAGTGGTTGTTTTCTACACCGGCCAGTCGTCCGAGGGATTATGCAAAAAACTCTAGCCATCGTACACGAAGTTTATGGCATTGAAATAAAAACTAAACCACTCTCAAGGGATAGAATATCAGGAGAAGCACAAAAAACATTTTAGCAGCCTTAAAGTTGAAACATTTAAGTGATTGACAGGCTATAATAAACACAAGAGTCTTGCGTTGGCGAGAGCTTCCACGAGAGTGAATGTTCTCTATAGTAATCTCACCAAGGTGATCAAGCGTCATGTGAGAAATCAACATCACATCTTCATTGTCATTTGACGCTTAAAATCTTGGAAAACAAGAGTCGCGTTGACGAACAGTCAGGTTAGGATTGCATGCTCATGAGGCTGTTCAGAAAAAGAGGCTGTCACATAGGACATAATAGTAAATCACAATTCACATGCAGAATAGTCTATATTGGGTAGTCTAAGGACTTCAATGTACCTTTCATTTAAATATCAGTATCTATTTCTCACATCATTTCATTTCATTCTGTAGTCATGGATGCCAGCATGACTTGAATGTTCATGTACTTGTACAAGTGTTTGAAAATTCACTGAAATTAAGATTGCGTCAAATTAATTATTTTATGCAGTTCATGTTGTCTGCTGCAGAAATATAGGAATCCACTTTGGAGCAAAGGCCTATGGTCTGGGAGCACGCGACGCCAATGACCCTATTCTGACTGAAGGGGACTCAATAAAGGGTCATCTCATCAGCAACCTTTTTTGATAGGTTGAAACCTTTCGCTGCTATTTGAAATGTGATCCTGATAAATTGATGTTTTATGTTAATAGCTGTAGTTATAATATTTTTTTAAATCTGATTTATCTAAGTTTGCATGTTATTATCATTCCTGAGTTGTAAATTAAGCAGCGCACAATTTTCATATCAGTTTGAAATTTTGACTTTCATTGTTCAAAGGCATGTAACAAATCAATGGTCTATCAAACCGACAAGCCAAGTTTCAAGTACCATTTCTTAAGGTAATATGAGAGTAAATATCCGCATATGGTAATAATGCAAACGGAAAATGTGGAAATTTATCAGATTAGTTGTTCCTGACGTTCGAAGATCGTGTCATTCTGCGGTAAAGTATTCTCGGCACACATTGTATTAGTACGCTATAGGTCAAAATCTGTCCATCCATCATTATTCGAGTTTAATCAAAGAAGAATGCTTCTAATGAGTTATCTTGATAGACACACAGAAATGAGAGAATCATAGTAAGATCAGTAGTTGTCGTCAAGCGGTTGTGTGTGCATTTCGACGAGTGCTTGGACTTTTAAATGATAAATAGGGTAAAGTGAGGTAAATGCCCCTCTCCCAATGATTTTTCAACAGTCATAGGAGATATAGAATATGTTAACACTCCGAGCTACCTACTAATAGTAAAATGTTCTAGGTTCAAAAGTCACTCCACTTAATTTGTTTATTAAATACAATAGTTTAACCATATATGCTATTTGTGTTGAAATACTTTTTCAGATGAAAAAGGATTTTCTGACGCAATCGAATACTATTTAGATATTTCAAAAAAAAAGAAATATATGCAAGTGTGTAGTAGACATCAGTGGTCAAGATTTAAATCCGCATTTTTCTAGATATTGCATATTTATTGACCAGTACTTTGATGAGAAATAACCTAGGATGGTGAAGTGCCCTATGCTTAAGGGGTAAGACGCCTCGGAGGCACTTTGCCCACATAATAGGCTTACTATTTGAGTTTTGACAAACATATTCTATTGATTATTGACATAATGACCTTATTCATTTTAAGTTCACGAATTTCCTCTACGGTAGAATCTGGTACAAATTAAAAGTGTGCGAATCCGATCCGAAGTCGGATTGGATCGGATTCGGATCAATCAGTTCGGTCCGATTGATCATTGCGGAAATAAACTTCGGATCTGATCGGATTGGACAGGATCGGTCAAGAAAAAACTGAATTATTCCGACATTATGGAAATCTAAACATGTATTGTGTCTTCAATACAACTCAGCAAATTTCTTTCAATTACGTAAAAATTGCTGCACGTATTCCACATTTCGAAAACCGTACATCTGGGTCGGAAATTGGAACCCAAAGTCAACCATTTCCATTCCACCTAGTATCAGTACATCATAAGATCCGAGTACGCTGACTCGGTAGTCAGATAAGAAAGAGACGCTATGCAACGCAATGATATCTCGATGTAAGCTTTATAGGACCTTCCACATTTATGCTCCTATTTAAAAGAAAGTTTGGTTATTTGAGTGGAGACATTTATGGTAGAGGCATAGAGATCAGATATCTATGTTATTGTCCTGTCTTGTCCAGAGAGGACAATAGATGACTGGGATGGCACCAGTCTGGACTCTGACAGCGGTTCTGGTTCAGGACTTCTCTGTCTTTAATTTGAGATGACAGTAATGGGCAAAAGACCGTTCCAGGACACCATAAAATTCAAAAAAAATAGTATCTTTAAAAACGACATAAATTCATGAATTTGAACCCTTTTTCAGGTTTTTAAGACCTAAATACATGAATTTAGTCCATTCAAAAAGTACCATTTTTTCAAAAAATGGTATTTTTAAAAACACCATAAATTCATGAATTTGAACCCTTTTTCAGGTTATGAAGACCTAAATTCATAAATTTAGGCGTTTTTAAAAATACCCAATTTTTCAAATTTTTCAAAATCTCAAATTTGAGAATTACAATTTTCACCCTTAAAATCATGGCCGTTCCGGGACACCGAAAAAATCATAAAAGTTAAGAATCTCAAATTTGAGAATTACAATTTTTACCTTGAAAATCATGACCGTTCAAGGACACCGAAAATCATAAAAGTTAAGAATCTCAAATTTGAGAATTACAATTTTTTCTCTCTCTTAAATCATGTCCTATAATTGATGTGCGAGTCTCCGATGTATTCAAAAATTCTTCTCATATCCAAGTGTAAGAATACTTTACTTTGTGCTTGCAGATGTATGATTTCCCTTGTTAACTTCTGAATTCTTCTCCGCTTTGTCTCCAATCGAACAGATCTTTCAGTAGATCCAACCATTGTGATGATAAGATTTAAACTAAGACTGTAATGTGTCACGTTTTATGAATTGTGTGTGTTTAAATAGCAAGTGAAAATTATGAATGGTGATCTAAGCAAAGCGGCATTGTAGGTGTATGAAGTTTGCTTGACAACATACGGGTATGACATGACGCGTATGATTAAATGTACTTGAATGACAATGGGGAAATTGCACCGCATTGTAAATCATTTCATCGACCAAAACGCGAGCCAGATCACCGACCAAAACCATAAAAGTTGCGATTTTGGTTCGACAGTCGGTCTCGACTATCGATACTGCGATATTGTATTGAATGATTGCTATAACAACAGAATATTCCCTCAAAGCAGAGAATGAATTAATAGATTGCTTTTATGTTATTAACGCTATGTTATGAATGCACAACCCGTATAATCCCCTAAAACAATCATGCCGTTTGAGAAATGTGGTAACAGATGTTGCTATTGTCTGAATACAGATAAAACAAACAATATCCTCTTAATGAGAGTTCATAAAAATAAAATGGAACATTGTTAAACAAGACATTTTATTTCATTTAAAATGAGTAACATTTGAGACTTCCTAAAAATATACGGCAAACAAACCACGTCAAATTTCGATTTAAATGAGATTGATAATCAATTGGGAATAAAGAATTTTCACATATTGATGAGGGAAGAATTACTACTGATAAAAGATGTGCGAAACACTAACTCCGCTAATAAACCGATCTTTTACAAATGTACCTTTTCAATTTAGATTAAATTAAATGATTTCAAAATCGAATAAGTAGTAAGGAAAGTCATCATTAGAGAACAGTTTTAAATCAATACCCCCTTCTGACTAAGTAGTAAGGAAAGTCATCATTAGAGAACAGTTTTAAATCAATACCCCCTCCCTTCTGACTTCTAGGGGTCCCTTAAGAAATTTTTTTATTATAAAATGAGCAACATAAATGAGTTTTTGAAATTATATGGAACGCAAACAACTACAAATTTCGATTTAAAGAAAATCGCAAATCAATTGGGAATAAAGAATTTTCATATATTGATGAGAGACGAATTACAATTCCTAAAAAATAAGCCAACAATAACTATAAATTTCATAACAAATCTTCATACGTCAGATCAAAAAGGTGTACATTGGTGTGCAGGTATGTCTAATAAAAAATGGAGATAATTACTATTTTGACTCTTATGGATTGCCTCCAACAAACGAAGTCAAAAAATTACTTGACAATGGAACTTATAATACATTTCAAGTTCAAAAACCGGGAACTACTTACTGTGGTCAATTATGTCTTTATGTTTTATTTAAATTACAAAAAGGAGTACCATTCCTTGATATTATGTTAGAATTGAACGAACCGTAGGTTCTATGGCTACGCCTAACAAGGGAATTTCATTCCCGAAACGTTAGTTCCAATAATAATGATAATGATAATTAAAAATCAGTTCGTTGTAATTCATTTTGATAAAATCGGCCTCTGATATTTTCATCATCTAAATCTTTGATTTCGTAAGTAATCGGATAAGTTTGGTTTATTTTACAAACTTTCAAATATCTCTTTCGTCCAGTATCCGACGAAGCCCTTTTCAAATTTATTCTTATACTTAAACATTCTAACTCTATCTCCAATTTTAAATTTCGGCTTAAGTTTCTGCAAATTCGGATTACTCTCATTCGAATAATTATTCTCGAATATTTTCTTTCCTATCAAATCAGGATCGTCAGAAGCATTCTTTGGGGTTTCTTCAATACCTGAATGAACTTTATTATTGTACTGCTCTACAATTCCTGGTAATATCTTCAACCATTTCTGATTTCTTTGCTCAGTAAATTTCTTGAATAATTTATTTTTTAACGTCCGATTGAATCGCTCAATTACTACAGCCTTTCCAGCGTTTTCAGTTGAATAAACAGTTTCAAATAGTGGCTTTACATTTCTGTTATAAAATTCCGATCCTTTATCAACAAACAATTTCCTTGGCTTTCTCTTACTTTCTTGAAAGATTTCTTCAAACGCATATTTAACTGATAGACAACTTTTATTTTTTAAAGGCTTTACCCAAGCGTATCGTGTATATAAATCTATAACGGTCAATGCGTATTTATAATCAGAATCATTCGGCATATGAATAAGATCAGCACTCCAAATATCATCTTTATTAAATACTTTTACTTTCAATAAATATTTAGGCCTTCTGTATTCCTTGTGGATTTCAGACGCGTAGGTTCGAGCGTTGTTCTCAGACAGCTTTGCTGTCGTTTCATTTAAACCCTGACCGAATAATATTTTAGCTTGTAAAGCTTTCTTAACATTTTTTTTAATTTTTTCTCTAAATGTAGGATTTTGAATACTATCTAATTCTTGAATCATCTTCTTATCAGCTGCATGACGAGATCTTAGGTCATGATTTCGATAAGCTAAATCATGTCTATAAGCGGCGGCATCTACTCTATTTATTGGTTCTTCACCTGGTTTCGGATTATTATTCTCATCTAGTCTTATATCTAATCGAGTTCCTGGACCGGTATATGAATGACCAGGAAGATGTTTTTCTTTTGAATATTTACTCCAAATAAATCCAGGAAAGTTTTCTAATGTTTTTTGCATGTCGTTACCTTCGTAAATTTTACAATTTCAGTTTTCATTTTTGTTTAATAGATAATTTAATAAATCTAAATTAGCAATTTTTAATTTAATTAAATTTTCAGAATTTGTAGAATTTTCGGAATCCATTTTTAAAGATAAAAAAATTTTAAAAGATAAAATAAAAGTTTTACCGAATCGGACCAAAGGTCCTCAGGTTACTAGCCTATAGAACCAAAGGTCCTGAGGTTATTACCTTATCATACTAGGACTTAGATATATTCCAGAACCATCTTTTGTTTCTTTAATTTCAATCAAATCATTAACATTGTGGAGAATATTTTTAAGAACTCGTTTTCCTTCATCAACTAATTTTAATTTACTTATAAAATTATCTACTATTCCTTCACCCCTAGCAACTTTCTCTAACTCTCTATTATGACGTTTTTGTTCTTCTAATGCTGCTTTCTCTGATTTATTTTTATTTACTGCTTGGACAATACCAGCTGTCCCACCTGCAACACTTCCTGCTGCTGCTATGCCTCCTATTATTAGTGGAATTAATGGGAGAATTCCACCATTCTTCTCTTCTTGTAATTGAATATTCTCTATCATTGGTTTACTTATGTAATACTTTTTTTTGTTAATCGCAATCGTTTTAGGGGTATTTTTGTCAACAATATTAAGTAATTTTAATTCAACAGTTTTATTATTTTTATTACTTTTCGCTTGCGACATTTTTAATAAAAAATTTTAAGTTAAGAATTTTTAAGTTATCAAAAATTTAAATCTATTTAAGTTATCAAAAAATTTTAAGTTAAGAATTTTTAATCTATTCTAGTTATCAAAAAATTTTAAGTTAAGAATTTTTAATCTATTCTTGTGATCAAAAAATTTTAAGTAATAAAAAAATTTAATCTATTCTAGTTATGAAAAAATTGTAAGTTAGGAATTTTTAATCTATTCTAGTTACAAAAAAATTTCATTACTAATTACTAAAAAATTTTAATCAAAGAATTTAATTAACTTATCCTAACCATCTTTCCATTAAAAATTTAAATAGAATATTTTACATCTTCTAGCAATAAACCATAAGCCATCAATGAAGTTGTGGAATCTTTTTTTTCAATATTAATTGTTACATCACAACCATTTTTAATAATATCTTCAGATTGTGCACTTAAATCGAAACAGAAAACAGGATATAAATGTCTCCAATCTCCAAGAGTTAATTGTGGTTCAACTCCAAATTCTATACAAAGATTTTGATAAGAATCATATCCTTCCATAAATTGATTATTGGTATCATCGAATCTTAATGGATCAATTGGATACAGGGTTTGATTTAATGAAACTTGTAAACTTCGAATTGTATTAATATGAAAAAGATTGTTGTTCTTATCAAAACTTGGAGAATTATTTCTTTGAAATGTTAGTAATAAATATCTTGGAGTATTCGCAGTTCTAGTAAAATGCCAGTTAAATCTTTGTTCGGAAAAAAGTTACTGAACTAGCAGTACGCTTTAGAAAATTTACTGGAATTGGTTTGTTAGTATTTAATCTTTTTGCAATAGCTGTTTCAATCTCTAAACTAGGAGTAATATGCTTAATCCACCATTCAAGTCTATCAATTTTTAAATATGCTTTTATCCAGTCTTACCAAAAAAGATTAATTCATTATTTGCTGTGCGATGAATTATTAATTTAAATTTTAATTGATATGATATTTTATCATAATCTAAATATCCGAATAATGGAGACAATGACCAATTAACTGTCTGTTTACTTTTCTTGTTAAATTCACGTCTTTCCTTATATGCACTATTGTTTGTTTTATTTAAATGTTTTGCAATATTTTCTACATCTTTCGCAATTCCTGCTGCGTCTGTTCCAGCGTAAGTTAAATCATCTATAATTATACCATCATAAGTATCAGGAAACCAACCTTCGATTTCATACTTTTTATTATTTTCACCAATTGTTACAAATCTAAGCATTGTATCAACTACACCTGGAGAATCACTTATTGTTTCTATATTTTGAGTTGCAACATCTAAACGCATTTGTGTAAATAATCTTGGAAAAAAATTATTCTCTAGTGCAATATTATATATTATCGGTATCTGGTAATGGTGTTGTAAAATTGCTATCACTATATAAAGAATATTCACAGTGTAAAAATGAATCAGGTAAATATAAATAACTCTGCTGATTATCAACTTCAAAAATTAAATCACCTCCAGTATTCACTCTACTGGAAGAACCGGGATTCATAGCAATTCTTATATAGTCATTCTTTTTTTGATTATAACTAACACCTGGTGGTTTATCTAATTCAAATTTATTTTCAATTAGCAAAGACATTTTTATAAAAAATAATTTGACTTTTTTTTCTCACACACAGAAAAAATTTTGCTAAAATAATTTTACTAAAATATAATTTTAGAATTTTGCTAGACCATTACCTCTTATTTCTTCAATTGAACGTTTTATGGCTACGCCTGATTTCTTCTTATGTTTATTATCAGACGGAGCTCCGCTCCTCAAGGTTTCCCCCACAGCTATGTTAGCAATTTTGTTTTTTGTTTCCTCTGAAAGTTTTTTTAATTTTTTAGTTCTTCAGAATCATTCCTAAGTTTACGAATAGCTTCTAGTTGTTTTAATTCGTTTTGAGACTTAACAGCATTTGATATTGCACTAGCTGTACTACCTATAGCAGCTGCTCCTTTTGCAGCAGATGTAATCAAATCTTTATTATTTTCAATTAAGTTAACGATACTTCCAATACCAGAAAAGATGCCAGCTCCTTCCGTGTGAACTGTTTCTCTATTATCATAATGATAAACAGGATTCATACGTGGTTCATGAGCAATTCTTTGATTTGAAGCAAAATGTTTAAGATTGTGTTCATAAATTATAGGCATTTTTTAGGATTAAATTTGACTTTTGGGAAAAAATATTTACGTTAATATTTCCGCTAAGATTTACGTTTATGATCGGCTAAAGCCTCGAGGAGCTTCGCTCCGATCAAGATTTACGTTTGTGTATGGACAACAACTTCGAGATAACTTTATTAATTGTCTGTTGCACTTTATCTATTCTTTTCTTTTCTATTAACTTGCATTTTCTCCTGATTCATCTTCAACGCCGTTTTAAGAGCATTTAACTTAATTCTAAGAACATCTAATTGCCTTTTAACAGAATCTAACTGTTCTTTATTTTCTTTAGAGTTTTCTTGTAAATTTTTCTTTAATTCATTTTCTAAATTGATTTTAAGAGTTTTCATTTTATCAACTTTTTCATTAAGTGAGTTTACTTCATTTATTATTCTATTCATCTTTTTCATTTGTTGAGTAATTTTAGAACTCAATTCATCAACACTTTTTTGGAATGTAGTTTGTAACTGCTTTAATTTTTTTAAAATTCTTTCAGGTAGTTTTTCTATTTTATCTTCTAATTGTTCTTTTAACATTTTTATCTGATGTTTATTTTTAATTACAGCAGATTTTAAATTTAAAGAAAGTAATATTAAAATTTTTGATTGTTCAGAAATCTTTTTAAAAATTTTTGCTATATCTGCTTCTAGCTCTCTATCCTTTTTATCAAGTTTTAATAATTTTTCGTTTAATGATTTGTCATTAAGTTTAAGCAACTTTAATTCATTCATCAGTGGAACCAAAACATCGTTTATATATTTTTCTTTTAAGTCATTGATTTGTGTATCAACATATTGTTTATTTGTCAACTCTGTATTTTGTTGCGGAAGAATAGAAAGATGCAATGGACCAGATAAAACGTCTCCAGTTTTCATGATATAATTTTCTATCTCTATTTCTAATTCACGATTATTCGGGATATATGCACCACCACCAACATTTGGTAACATCATTTTTAAAACAATAAAAAAGTAATTTTTTTATATAATGAGAAAAAAAATAATTTTTTTTCTAATAAAAATCAAATTTTTTCTAATAAAAATAAAAAAAATAAAATTTTTTCTAATAAAAATAAAAAAATGGAAAAGCCAAATTTAAAAAAATTATATTCGTCCGCATCATCCTGTTCTTCTTATTCGACGAGATCAACGGGATTTGAAAATGAATGTTTTGATAATAATAATAATCCATGTATAGATGTTAATATTTTATTTGAATTACAAGCCGAAATATTTAGAGAACAGACTAAAGGTTTACCTTCTATAGAAACTAATTATTGTATTTTTCCAGGTGATCCATTTATAAAATTTATGGATATTGTAAGTAAATATAATGATGTAGCTTATGTTGAATTAAATAAAGAAAACATGGTTATTATTGGTCATAATAATGTTTATGGTTTTATTAGAGCAGTATTACCAATTAGTAATACTGATTGGATAGAAAGTAAAATTATCAATTATATCAATATTAAAGAATTAGTTAAAAAATTAAAATCTTCCTCAAAGGAAAAAATAAGATTATTTGTTGATGAACAAAACCAATATAATATTCATATAGAGAGTAAAAAACATAACGAAAAATTATTATGCCAAGTATATTATAGAGACACAATTTATAAACAAGAAACATTAGAAATGCCCCAAAGATATGATGATGATACTTATATAGGATTATATTCAAACTTAAATATTAATTTGTTAAAATCTTATATAAAAGGTTTAGCTCAACAAGAGAAAATTTATATGTGGACAACACCTTATACTTTTAACAATGACCATAATCATAATCATAATAAACGAACCGAAGGTTCTAGGGCTTTGCCCGATCTTAAAGAATCTTATAATAATAATGATAATAATATAGATGATGATAATGATGATAATATAGATGATGATAATATAGATGATAATTCTGAAACATCTGAAAATGGTGTAAATGGTAAAAAAGGTTATAAAAATATTAGTAATTATAAAAATTTAAGTGAAGAAAAATTTATATCTCATACTGATGTACATGATATTAATACTACATATAATCAAAATTTATCTAAATTTGATTTTCTTACAATTGAAAATAATAATGATGGTATAGTTGAAGATACTGTTAGACAACTATGTGTCGGGTCTACAAAATTTAAATTAGGATTTACATCTAATCAATTTAAAATTTTATCATCTTTAATAAAAACTAAAAGTGATTCGGATTATGGTGGTGTTATTAAATTTTCCAAAAGAGATCAAAGACCAATATTTTTCTCTATTATATTATTATCAGATAAAAAATGTAATTTAGAGTTAGATCTACCAATAAGAGAATGGTATCCTATCAGGGAATGGCATCCTATACCAAAAAGTGTAATTTATGATGTTGAAGAATCAATTTATGATGATGAAGAATCAATAGTTAGAGAAAATAAATTTAAATTATCTTTTGATAAAACGTTATGTGATAAAACTTAATGTGATAAAGAAAAAAAATAACTAAAGAACGTGAAATATATAATAATATATATTAACTCTCTAGACCTTGATATTAGAATGTTTATATCTAAAATTAAAACACAATTTTTTTCTTTTAAAAATAAAAAAATAGAAAATACCAAGTTTTATTGTAACTTATGTAAAAAAAAGTTGCAAACAAAAAGAAGTTATCAATCTCATTTAAATAGTAAATTGCATTTATAAAATGTAGAACGAGTTGATGAAGGAAATATATTAAAATTAAATAGTTATAAAAACTATCTAGAAACATTGCCTACTGATATAAAAGTTAAAAAAATGTTTGATGATTATTCACATTCGGAATATAAAAAAGTTTTTAACAGTGAAGATGAGACCCTACCAGATGGAAGATATTTATTTAATGATACTGATGAATTTGATGAAGCTGAACGAACCGATGAAGCGGTAACAGATATAAAATATTTATTTAATGAATCTGGTGAACATAATGAAACCGATAAAACTTTTTCTGATATTCTATCTAACTTTTTCAAAATATTTAAGAAATCTTTCAAATGTTATATGAATGTAGAAGTACTTTATACAAAAAATGCACCTGATGGAATTCCTGAAGAAATAATACAAGGACATTTTACAAATTCACAAGAAATTCATAATGTAAATGATATACAACCCATATTTGAACAAATGATACTTAAATTAGAAAATTGTATAATTGAAGCCCAGTTACGTGAATCTGGTTGGAGATTTGTTAAAATACTATCTAAGAATATAGTAATTGATAAATATAAAAATAATACTGGTGGTAGTTATGTTCCTTTACCTTTCAGTTCACCACAAATAATCAACATAAAAAATGAAGATGATTATTGTTTTCTGTGGAGTATTATAGCACATTTACATCCTGCAGAATATCATAAAGAAAGACTAAGTCATTATAATAAAGAAGAATACATAAAAGAATTTGACCTTTCGGATGGTTTAGATGAATTTCCATATGATTATAATAGGTTAATAAAGTTTCATAAAAAGAATAAAATTTAATAGAAGTAGATGTTTTTGAATTAAATGTGAATTATGTTTCTATTGGTAAAATTACTCCACTTTACTCAGATTCAAAAAAATTTTATTTGAATAATAAAAATTTATGTCAATCAGAAATAGTATATAATGATAGAGGAAATTACATGCATCATAATATTTTTTACCAAGGAAATATAATATGTACTGAAAAATTTGAAATTGTTAAAACACTATCACCAATAATGACTGATCATAATAATTATAAAGGACGTAATGATGATTATGATTCCGATTATTTATCTTTATCTTTAGAATATCAACAAAAATTACAAACTTTAAATGAAATTTTACAAAAATGTAAAACAGATTATCAACAACAAACAAAAATATTAGTACAAGAATATGGCCATAAATATCAAAATAAGATAGAGACGATTCAAAAATTAAATGGAGACAAAAAAGAATTAAATAATGAAGAAAATGAAACCAATCAAAAAATAAATGAATGTCTAAAACAATGTCAACAACAATATAAAGAACAATATGATAAAGAATATGAACAACAGCTACAAATATTAAATCAAAATTTTCATCGAAATACATTTAATCTTACAAAAGAAATTGATGAAACACATGAAATATATAAAGATAAATTTGAAAAATTAGAACAGTCAAAACAACCAGCACAAGCGAATATATTATATTATCAGGGTCATTTTATATTGTGTAAAGATGTTTCTATATTTACAAAAACTTCAGATAATACAAATTTTCCTTGTCTTCAATGTATGACAAGTTTTAGAACTTTAGAAGAAATGAATAGACATTTGGAGAATTGTCAACAAAATGAAGCAGTCAGAAACACATTTCCGAAAGATGATTATTTAGAAAATAATAAATGGTATTTTAAAAATAAAGTACCCTTTACTATTTATTGTGATTTCGAAGCATATAATGTTAATATGACACAAAAGCACGGGTCATCGGAAATGTCTTCCAGGGCTTCACCCGATTCTGAAAATGATAATTCTGAAAATGGTACGAGCCAAGCCCTAGAACCTTCGGTTTGTAAATATGAAAAAGTGCACCTGAGAAAAGTAAAGAAAAATACTTATTTGAACAAAAACCATTATGTTGGGGAATGTACATTCCCTCAAATTATCCTGAATTATTTAAATCAGAATATTTTCAATACAATGGTGAAGATAGTTCAGAAATGTTTACAAAGAAAGTAGAAGAATTACAAGGACGTTTTTCACAATTGCTTGAAACAAATATACCAATGCTTCCATTAACGGATGAAGAAAAAATTAATTTTGTTAATGAAACAAATTGTTATTACTGTGGAAAAGAATTTACAAAAAATTATAAAAATGGCAAAGGTAGATATCTTGACAAAGTAAAAGATCATGATCATCTAAATGGATTATATAGAGGTGCAGCACATAATTCTTGTAATCTTAATGCTAAAAAATTTATATATAACTTTGTTCCTCTATATTTCTATAATGGTTCTAAATATGATTTCCATTTAATAATGAAAGATTTATTTTCATCTGAAACATTACAACAACAACAAATAAATGTACTATGTAAAACAGAAGAAGAATATTTTTCAATGCAATTAGGTTGTTTTAGAATTTTAGATGCATTTAGATTTTTTACTCCTTATTCATTAGATGTTATGGGAAAAACTTTGAAATCTGAACAATGTAAAATATTAAATAAATATAATTTAAAACCTTTGAAAGGAATATTTCCGTATGAGTACATAACTGGAGATTTTAATTCTGTGAATAAAATTATGGAAGAAAAACAACTTCCTCCAATAAATAAATTTAAATCAACATTAAAACAATCGCAATTATCTAAAGAAGACTATGCAGAAGCTGAAAAAAATTGGAGAGAGTTAAATTGTAAAACAATGTATGATTATACAATGAAATATCTACAGATAGATGTATTAATACTAGCTGATCTTTTTGAAAACTTTCGTGACATGTGTTTGGAATATTACGGAATAGATCCATGTTATTGTTATTCTACACCAGGTTTAACATGGTTAGCAGGATTAAAACATACAAATGTTAAACTTAAACATTATAAAGAAAATACATATGATAAATTATTATTTTTTGAATCTGGAATTAGAGGTGGAGTTTCATCAGTTTTAGGTAATCGTTATGTACAGTGTTACAATAAAAAAGTAAATCCTGATGATTACGGAATAATGAAACCTTTATCTCCAGAAGAAAGCGATCAGTTTATAAAATTGTTTAATGAAAATATAGAAGGACTTATATCAAATGAAGAGAGTCAAGCAGCAGTTGATGAAACCATGAGAGAAAACTATTTGTTATATTATGATTTTAATAGCTTATATTCTTCTTGCATGATACAAGAATTACCAACAGGTGAGATGGAATGGTGTAATATTCTTGATTATCAAAAAACATATGATGGAAATTATAATCATTGTTATATATATGAAGTTGATTTAGTATATCCTGATGAAATAAAAGATAAAACAAAATATTTTCCTTTCTGTCCCGAAAACAAAATTCACAATATAGAAGATTTTTCAGATTATCAAAAATCTATAATTCCTAAGAAATACAGACCAACAAAAAAACTTATGTTAACACAAAGTAATAAAGGAAAGTATGTTGTTGAAGGAAGAATGCTAGATTGGTATTTAGAACATGGAATGATTCTCACCAAAATACATCGAAAACTATTTTATCAAAAATCTAAATGGTTAAAAAATCATATAGAGTTCAATATTGAAAAACGTAAAATAGCTAAAAGAAATAAAGATGATTTTGGAAACGTGTTCTTCAAATTAATGAATAGTGCATTTTATGGTAAGACTTTAGAAAATGTGCGTAATAGACAAAATATTGAAATAGTTTATGATAAAGATAGGTTTCAAAATTTAACAAGGAAACCTACATATAAAAGAACTACTAGATTTAGTGATGAACTATGTGCTGTACATTTACGTCGAATCAGCGTAAAACATGATAAGTTTAATTTTATTGGATTCACTATATTAGAATTAGCTAAACTATTTGTGTATAAATTTATATATGATTATTTAGCACCTGCTTATGGCAAAAACTATCAATTACACTTTACAGATACGGATTCAGTTTTCTTAGAATTAACAATACCGTATAATTCTACACTTGTTAAAGAAATAGATAAAATAAAAGATATCATTCATCCTTCAGAATTATGTAAAGTAAAAGATGAGTTAGAAGGAAATGAAGATTTCATAACAGAAGCTATATTTTTAAAATCTAAATGTTACTGTTATGATACAACTATTAATATTAAAACACATAAAACATTAAAAGGAATTTCAAAGGCATCAGTGGCTAATCAAATAACATTTCAAGATTATAAAAATGCATTATTTAATAATGAAATAAAAACAGCATGTAATTATAGACTTAATTCAAAGAAACATAAAATGTATTTAAAAGAAGAACATAAATTAGCATTAGATCCATTTGATGATAAAAGAAAAATTTTACCTGATGGAATAACTACTTCACCTTTTTAAAGTTTATTTATTATTATTTAAATCCGTCTAGAAAAAAATTTTTATTAATTAAATCAGTCTAGAATAAAAATTTTATTATTTATTACTCACTATAAAAATTTTTTATTACTCAGTAAACAAATCTTCTATCGACTTTCAGTCAGAGAACAATTGTTCGATAACTCTATCATGAATTTTTTTATCAATATTAATTGTAAAGAAGCCATAATCTTTTGACCAAGCATTATTACACGAATGCTTAAATTCATCTTTATGTCTTACACATAAATCTCTTAACAGATCACTTAAGTTTCTTGCATTTATTTCAAATAGTATAAATATATTTGCATTCTTTCTAATAACACTTCCGTCTAATGAATACATACTTTGTGTTAAATAAAAAACACTACAGTTATTATGTCTACCTCTTAAGAAATAATTTCTCTGAACTGACTGATTTCTATCATTAACACAATCATCACAAATTACACAATGTTTCATTGTTTTATCTAGTTTACTAGGATCTTGCATATTACCACTATCATCTATTAATTTTATCTTTATATGCTTATTTTTATTGGTTTCAACTAACTGATTATTTTTTGCTGCTTCTTCACACCACGAACTTATTTCTCCTTCATCTTCAGATTTTTCATATTCTTTGAATAGTGAAGCAATTGCTGTTTTTTTAAGATTATTTTCAAATCCATATTTTAAAAATTGATAGACGGGTTGTTCTGCTGTTGTTGTATAAATTATAAGATTGTTATAATCCAAAACATTTGGAGTCGTTAAAATTTTAAATAATAGATACGTTTTTCCACAACCTGATCTTCCGCAAATAACTGACGAAACTTTATTAGATAAATTTGGATGATGATTAAATTTAAGTTTTTTTTTATTTAATGGTAGTACTTCACTCATTTTTTTAATAAAAAAAATTTTATTTTTATTTTAAAAGAAGAAGAAGAAAATTAAACTTCTCTAGCTTCGCGTGGGAGTTTATACCTCTCGAACGGGAGTTTATACCTCCCGAACGGGGGTTTATACCTCTCGAACGGGAGTTTATACCTCCCGAACCAAAAGATCTATCATAATCTCTTCACCTCCAAAATTTATTTCTTGTGCTTTTTCATCGGTGATTCTCATGTTAATGTTGTTAATAGTTTTTCTTGTAATAGGGAAATATATTAATGTTTGTGGAATTACATTTAATCTATAACCAATGGGTACAGTAAAAGCTGGAAAACTGAATATTAAATTTGATAATTTACCATTTATATATCCTCCTTCAATAATGTCACAATGTACAACAATTGAATTTATTTCAGTTATTTTTGGAATCTTCTCACCTAAATGATAACCTTGACTATAGGTTTGTTTATTAAATCCTAATAGCTTTGACAATGATCTATCATGATTAAAATCAACTTGATGATTTTCGTCTAAAGTAAGAGAAAATTTATTAACTGCCGGTTCAACTGCAAAATGTAATTGTTTCTTATCTTTAAATGGTATACCTTAATTTCTCTTAATTTCATTTGATATTGATTCAACTTCGTAAGAACCAGGAAGAAAAGTTAGTATTTTCCACGTTTTTCCTTTATCAGTAGAATATCTAAATTGATCATTCACATCTTTGATAACGTTTTGAATAGTGTTAAATGTAGAGAAACTAGTCAATGCAATTTGATAATTTTTATTTTGTTCCAAATGTAGAATGGGTTCTAAATTACAAGTGTGTGATGAAGTAGTTGTTATAATTTTTAACGTCGTACTAAATTTTGATGAACCCAAAATCTCTGTCAAATTTTCTAAATGATTATTAATTTTGTCTAAATCTGCTGAACACATTTTTTAGTTAAAATTTTGAATAAATATTTTTTTATTAAAAAATTAAAAACAACAACATATTTCAGCTACACTTTTATAATCCTCTTCATTTAGAATCTTCTTTTCTAACAGTCTTTTCAATATAGCATGAATTTTATTGAAACTAGAATTATGTCCTTCTTTTATTGCACATATTAAAATATTTAATCTATTTAGTAATTCTTGTGGATCATCTGGTAAAAATACAGTTGTTTCAGTTTTAAAACCTTTTCCTACTTTAACTCCTGTTGATAATAAATTTTCTAATTGTTTATAACGTCTAAGAGATTTTACTGCACCAACTCTATCTAACATAGCTTTATATTTTATGAGATCTACTACAGCATAATCATTTAAATCTGCTCCTCTTAAAAGATCAACAAAATTTCTATCTAAATTAAAAGGAGATTTATCTGGTGAAAAAATTAAACCTCGAAAAGGTTGTGGAAATATTTCTTTTTGTCCGAGATAAAATCTAGGTATTGTTTTTCCATCTATAAATGAGATAGAATGTTCAAATTGCATAGATTTTGGTAATTTCTTATTAATGTTTGATTCTAGTAATCCATAGTCATCTAATATAGTTTTGTGTTCTGGATCTGTTATATTAATTTGTTTATCATTATTTGTAAGTTCTTTTTCAAGAGTTTTAAATGGTTTCATAGTTTTTTCAAAATCAGTTTTTACTTGCTCGGTTTGCTGCATTTTTTCAAACATATCAGATTGAATACCAGCTTTTATCATTCTATGTTGAAGATGATTTTCTTTCATAATATTTCTTTGTTTTATTAACTCTTCTAATTGTTTTATTCTTTTAAAATTATCAGCTTTAATTTTATCCATTTTTAAAATGTAATATTTGAATTTTGTGGTAACATTGGAATACAACAAAAACATTTTACTGAACAAATTATTTTTTTATTGCTTTGTTGTCTGACATCTTTTCGTTTAAAGGTTTCTCGTTTTAAGTTTTGTTTAATAAAGTTTTGTTTAATAAAGTTTTGCTTAAATTTTCGCTTAAAGTTTTTAGCTCTTCTAAAAAAATTTTGTCATTTTCTTCATTAGAAATTTTACCATCAGTAAAAGTTTTACCATCACTCGAAATTTTGCCATCCTGTTTATTCTTATCATCAACTTTTTCGGTCTTTAAATGAAATGATATTTGATTTACTTCATTAGCTATTTGATCAAATTTTTCAATCTCATCTAACGTAATAACATTATCATCACATACTCTTTGAAAGTAATAATGCAATTTGTCATAGACTTCTTTAATATGTTAATGCTTAGTTTTTAATGATTTTCGTTTCTTAGTTATTAAAGATTTATCTAACATTGTAACAAGTGAAGTTGCAAAAACACCCGTACCTGTTAAAGCTGTAGCAACAGCAGGAATTAATAAAACGCCTGAAGATATAACAATTGTTAAAGCACCTAAACTTATTGTTAAGAATATGCCAATTCCTTGTGTTACATTCTTAACTTTAGTCCATCTCTTTCTTAATTTTTTATAATGCTCTAATCTTAATAATAATTGTGATTCCTTATCTTTCACATAACGTACTCTATCTTTGTGTTTTTCTTTATTCATTTTTTCAATGTCCATTAAAGTAGAACTACGTTCATATGATAACGAAGGATATATTCTTGCGGTTTCTTCCACTTTTGTTTCTTCCATTTTTAAAGAAATATTTTTAGTCACATGATATATTTTAAAAACCTAAAAGATGGATAAAATTCATGAATTTGAAATTCTCAACTTTTATGATTTTCGGTGTCCTGGAACGGTCATGATTTTCAAGGTAAAAATTGTAATTCTCAAATTTGAGATTCTTAACTTTTATGATTTTTTCGGTGTCCCGGAACGGCCATGATTTTAAGGGTGAAAATTGTAATTCTCAAATTTGAGATTTTGAAAAATTTGAAAAATTGGGTATTTTTAAAAACGCCTAAATTTATGAATTTAGGTCTTCATAACCTGAAAAAGGGTTCAAATTCATGAATTTATGTCGTTTTTAAAAATACCATTTTTTTAAAAAATGGTACTTTTTGAATGGACTAAATTCATGTATTTAGGTCTTAAAAACCTGAAAAAGGGTTCAAATTCATGAATTTATGTCGTTTTTAAAGATACTATTTTTTTTGAATTTTATGGTGTCCTGGAACGGTCTTTTGCCCATTACTGATGACTTCTAATGTAAATGCTGTATAACTTACATTTCTCACGCAGAATAAGATCCAAATCAGATATTCATGTCTAGACGACATGAAAGAAAATAATAAAATTTGATCTTATACCCACAGACTTGTGATTCTAGTTTCCATTTTTTGCATGATTGATCTTCATAATCCAGTGCAAATGATCCTGAGCAGAGTGATATTCCAGCATGCTTCCAGACGAATCTACAGGCGATTTTGGGATTTCATCTTTATTGGTCGGTCATGTCATTGATTTTCATGAATTGATGATCGTTTCGAATGAACTATCTTTCATGTTATCAAGACAGCAGTCTCATTCTATAAAACATCCACTTATTTACCAGTTTATCAAGAATTTTTGTTCTATTCGGTAGATTTTTTGTAACTAATCGTCCACAATTATCACTGCAGTTATAATCATTTCCGGTGTTATAATTGCAGTTATAATTCATTAACGCAATGATTTAACGTCATTGAAAGATATTGCATATTGTTGTTGCATACGTTCAAAGAAAGTAATTATCAAGTATTAAAAGTTTTCCTTCTGATGGATTCCCACGCAGATTTGCAAACTATATACCTGTATACCACAGAATTATATTTTTTAAGCGCATCACTTTGCTAGAAGTGCAAACTGATTCAAAACGATGGCACATGCAGAAACGTACTAACGGGGCAAAAAGAAATTTTTAATATCTTGCAGAGATAGGAAAAATAGTAGTGCGTCGCTTGCGGATTGCCGTGAATTCCTTCGAAATGCTCCGATCGTCACGATTCTTTCAGATTCGAAGAATTCAGAGGCGCACCGATCATTACTAAAAAAGTTTGCAAACGCTACGAAAAAACATTCACAAACTTCTGTGTAGAACTTGACATTGACTGTGTCTCTTTGCTGTGTGATCCGGTTGATAACGGTCACTGAAACTGGCCACAATTTGGCGTATTTAATGATGAACTGGCTGCTAATTGTTCGATTGCTATAGCATCAAGTCAGCAAATTGTGCTATTTCATTAACGTTACATGTTCCAATGCTTCCTTTCTAGTCAAACAGAAGAAGAGACGACCTGTCTAAGTCGGTGATGTACACTAAATGACACATTCACAACTGACTCTGCTTTCAATTCATTTTGTCTCCGTTATAAATACATGTTGGAGATATTTCATGTCCGCTCTAGATAACATAGATATCTAACAATCCGACCTCTGTGGGTGCAGGCATCTAATATTATTCCATTTGTTGCATGTGTGCATTATTAGTAGCATACTTTTAGGTAGGCTGTTACATTGCGACGCAACATATCCGTCAAATAAAGACATTTCATAAATCAAAAAATCATTAGGCTAATCAGGTCATACAAAAATGTTGAACCCCTGTCCTATCATCATATACATAAAAGGAACCAATCCGAATGATTACCAAGATAATTCACCAAGAAAATATTAGCACTATGTCTATAGCCTTAAATTCCAGGCCTTAATTCCAGACGACGGGAATCACCACTTTACAATTATCGCTTTACTGATGCTGTGTGACAATCTACAAATTAGAAATATCAGGAAGCTGGTGTGTGAATTTTGGAATAAAATGTCGTTATCTCTCATGCAAGGAGCGATGATTAAACAATCATGGATTCTTCTTTGAAAATGATTGACTGCTAGACATACTTGTGAATCAGCAGTTGATAAGAATTCATTAATATGCAAATAAGTGTAAATAATATACGTGATTGTTAAACCGCCGGTCTGAGCGGATGGATGGAACACTTGTTAAAATTTCCAGTCAGTTCAGGGAATCAATTTTGCAAATAACACAACAAGCGATTTATATCGACTCTGAGAGGTCCTTTCACCGGCCTTAAAACCGTTGTTGTTCTTTGTGGCAATTGTAGTCAATTTCGAGCTCTAATTACTCGTTTTAATTTCTATTAATTTGTTGATTCATGCATTTGTGAGTGGAGCTTGGGTTCTATCAATTAATATTGGAAAACATACACATTCATGTAGTAGGGACTTGCATCCTGGACTCGATAAGCTCAACGGATATATGTTAAAATATTGCGCGCGCAGTTGCTGTGAAAACTCAAATCAGAAAGGAAGGTGAGTGATTTAAAGCTAGATTTCGAATTCTTAGCATGTGCCAAAATTCATGCTAGCCACTTACTTTTAGCAACATTTAATTCGTCCGCAAAAGCGGTTGAAATACATGTATTTACATGCACATGTACATGTATATGTAAAGTAATACCGAAGCACTATAACTTGTTCCGCTTGCTGACTATATGTGACGATATATGAAATGTTAAGAGAATCAATAAATACGATGAAAGTCATGGGTGCCTAGATATGAAAAAAGAGATGATAGTTATGAAATTTATGACAGTCATGATATACACTGTACATGACATAACGGTGTGTGAGAGTAGTCACAATTATTTGCTTGCGAAAATGAAAAAATCTATTGCCTGCGAGCAATCATCCCCAGCTGCAACTTCACCCCATTCTTGGGTAATGTAGAGACTTCATGCCATTAAAGGGCACGGGCAGAGACTACATGACATTGATGGGCACTGGTAGAGACGTCATTACATTGAAGAGAGCAGGTAGAGACTTCACGACCTTGAAGGGCACGACTAGGGACGACACGACAAAGGAAGGTGCGGGTAGAGACTGTGCACCATTGAAGAGTGCGGGTAGAAACGTCACTCCATTGAAGGGTGCGAGAGAGAGACTTCATCGTTTTGACCGTCACAGATTTAGAAGTCAAAGTTTCTTATGATGTTCCATAAATTGAATGTCTCAATTTATGGAAATGGCCATCTCAGTAAAACAAAAAAAATAATATATATTTAGTAAACAAACTCTGCAATTCTGGCACAAGCTTACGCAAAGATAGCTAAAATTAATTTTATGAAAAGTAGTATTGTAAAATTGTATAATTGCATAATTGTAAAAGCAAATCTTTTATCTATGAATTTTCCTGCAAAATATGTGACCAGAAATGTAAAGGTCTATCATGTCGCCAATTTCAAGTTCGCTGTTGAGAATATGAGCGTAGTTTACGGCATGAAGACAAGAAAAGTGTATTTAGTAAACGTGCAAAGATAAAAGGCTTGCACAGTGATAAAAACATGACCATTAACAATTTCGACTACAAAATTGCTGATAAACATCAAACAGCGATTACTACTAGGGTGGTTTAATTCCGCTATACTACGACGAACATTCCAAAACTGAATCGACGACATGACTTGCCTTCACTTAAAAATTTGAATTTCAACTCACTTATTCAGCGACCATTTGTAGCCCTTGACTGTGTAGACTGTGTAGACGAAATGCGTCAGGTGAATTTGTATTTTGGAGTAAACTTAAACATAGCGGTCGTAAAATTGCGAGAGACTGACCACCCGTGCAGACAAACCTATTAATAATAATTATCATTCTTTGATGACGACAGCTGTTCTCGAATCCGGCTAACAGGTCTTTTAAAATTGCCTTCTTGGGCAAACCGACCCACGAAGCTCTGACAGATGTTTATTCCTTCCTATTATAAGAATCAAAATCGACAGCCTTTCCAGATGAATTAAACCCTCAAGTGTCTGGTCTATAAGTTCATGCACGGTAAAATATCGTGAATTTTGTTTATCTTGGTAGAAAGCAGTTATTTCATCAAAGAAATGGCATATAACATTGCGGTGGAGTGAGGTACTTTGTTTTGAAATATTGCATTCGTTTTGAATATAGCACAGAGAACTATTGTAGCACTGTCATACCAAATTGAATGTGATTTGATGATTTCATTTTCTGAGATAGGACTGAAAGGTTTCATTTCGCTTCTGACAGACTTTTAGACATGCAATCACGATTGATCAATCATTTACGGTCATTTACGTATCGGCAAAGTAGGTTCTATTCATCATGAACCTCGTGCAGACAATGGAATCAAACCTCCATAGCGTGGCCACTGAAGAGTTCTTAGCTCCTTTTGTTTTCGCTAAAACCAATTCGTGATGAATTTCATAGAGAAGAACTTCTATTGATTGTAATCTCTTTCAAAAAGACAAAAATAACTTACACAACTAAGCGAGTGGCATTTCAACAAAAAATGAAAGATAAAAGGACTCGTAGTGGAATTTTTTTTTCTGATTGTCAAATTTTAATGAGAATCTTCAAAATGAGCGCAAGTTACGCTTGACTTACATTCGAAAGCTATGAGATCTGCGCTGAATTGCCCATCAATAGTGGAGCGACACAAAGTGGCCAAAGTAAAAGCAATTCTTCGAGCATCATCAGATCTAAAGCAACTCATAATAGTAACGGTTCACCCACAGAATTAGATTGCTTAATCGCATCACTTTGCTAGAAGTGCAGACTGATTCAAACAGATGGCACATACAGGAACTTAATATGTGGGCAAAAAGAAATCTTTAATACCTTGCAGAGATAGGGAAAATAGTCGTGCGTCGCTTGCGGATTGCTCTGAATTCCTTCAAAATGTTCCGATCGCCACGACTCCTTCAGATTCGAAGAATTCAGATCATTGCACAAAAGTTTTCTCGATAATGTTGGGCCCTCCGATCATTTTAAAAAAAGTTAGCAGGCGCATGAAAAAACGTTCACGAACTTCTCTGTAGAACTTGACATCGACTGTCTCTCTGCTGTGTGATCCGGTTGATAACAGTCAATGAAACTTTGCACAATTTGGCGTGTTTAATGATGAACTGGCGACTTATTGTTCGATTGCTATGGTATTTAGTCAGGAGATTGTGCCATTTCATTTGCGTTAGATGTTCCAATGCTTCCCTTCTAGTCAAACGGAAGAAGAGACGACCTGTCTAATTCTGTGGGTTCACCAAGCTGAAAGGCTGCGATGAGAAACGTTAGGATGATGGAGGCTAAGACGCACTCTGAATGACTGCTGTAACATTGATGACAAGTGATGAGGCCCCACATCGATTGGAACTTCTGCGGAGCTCACACCGATGTCCATAGAATAGGTATATAGCAGGTAGGGTGTCGAGTCAAAACATTTTGGCACACAGTGAAAAGTTTTATGTCAAAATATTCAGCTTTCTGCGGAGATGACGTTCCTGAGGTCTAAAAAGATCTTTGATCAATTTTTGATCAAAGGAAAATTTTTGAAAATTATTCCCGTGATATAATGGCGAGTGGGTTCATAAGATTTTAATAAGGGCTGTGCGCTTGGTGGACCGAAATTTTTAAAAGGCTGCACTAAGGCACTAATTAAAGTAAAGGCGAATCGTTTCGCGTTCTTAATTGTCGTGCGACAGTCGCTTAAAACTTCAACATATTGAAGCAGGGCCGTTCTATCTTTATGATAAATATTCACGTTTTCTAAAATTCGATGCAGATTCTATAAAGCACACCACGAAAATTCTAGTCGTGCTTAACAATTCGAAGCGGACTTAAATCGATCATATTTAGTTTTATTTTGCCAACACTTCCAAGAAGTCACTCTCATCACACATAGCCCACACTTAATAGTTAGTTCTAAAGGAATTCTTAAAAGCTAGATGAAAGCAGCAATTATGCAGGAATACAGCAAAAAATAGCAAAATATTGGAATGACTAAATTACTAAGTCAGTGGCTGACGAAACGTCGAGTTTTTCATTGATTCTTTTAAATTGATGTATTGCAACGTCGGAAAGGAAGAGCTTATTTTTGATTCCTTTTTGATAATATTTGAACAAATGTAGAAAGACACGAAGCAATGTCACCGCTATCTAGAACAATGCCAGCATCTCGGCATTTCTCGATTTCAAGCAGTCTCTCTGTGAAGTGATAATGTTACACCGGATGCCGAAAAAATCTTTCGGACAGAGTGCTACCAATGGAATTCAAAGATAGCCCACATCTTCTTAGCAAGAGGAGCAGCAGCAGGAAATTCAGTATTTACCATACAGTTTGTATTCACTACGAGATTCCGAAATTCAAAGGTCGCGGAAATTGAGATTTTGTGACTTTAAATGATTTATCAGGAACTTGAATATTTCCGTCAGCTTTTTCACATTCTTTCTCAACACCAGGAAATGCATCGGTTATTTTATTATATATTTCATTCTTTTATTTTATGATTTTATTTTCAAAAGGTTTATAAAAGGTTTATAAGATGTATAAATTCAAAATTTAAACTAAATTGATAAATAGAAGATAATTATGTTCTGCTAATTGGATTAATTATGCTGTATGCTAGAAATATTTTTTCTCTCCCATTATCTGTGACTAAGATAACAGACGAAATGAATTCATTTTAATTGAAACTAGCCTAAATTAATATATAAGTAACAATCACCTGATTAGATGTCAAATAGAATGAAAATTTGCTGATAAGAGGCTCATTTGAGAGGAAAGTAGTTGATTATCAAGGAAATTTCAATGCAGTGTCATAATTTAAGTCTTCATCTGCTTCTTGACTCACTTTTTGAAATAGTAAACTTAACAAATTTGCTTGACAGCTTTTCGTAACTGAATGGTTAATTGGATCTGTTAAACTGAGATACTTGTTCAAATTATCAGCTAGCTGACTATAAAAAACATTGTGTAGAGTTGATTTATAAATAGTTAGAATCATAATACTTTGCAAGATTTCAATTTCATGCATTTGGATGAATTCAATTTTCTTTAGTGTATAGTATGATTCTCTAAATTAACTTTATTATTACGGACATTCTGCGCGCATGAATCAATAAATATCAATTACAAAGTTATGAGGCACATCAGCAATCCCACTGTGTTCGCGGTCAGAAATATTCGTAAAAACTTGATTAATGACAATTCAATTCAGGATCTGAAATGCTTCAGTTGTCCTCTCGCTAACCCCACACATTAGTGATGATATTTCAACATTTCAGAATGTGTCATCGTTTTCTATCAAAAGTCAGCTTCAATTGAAAATTAATTGACCCTAACGGATGCACTATAAGATGCACTGCAGTTGTTTCGTTGGATGATAATCTCTAAGCTTCCCGTTGGTTGAATTGTGGATCCCTTCTTTCGTCTGATTTTCAGTGACTCCCATACCAAGCATTTTGTATTCACGATGGCGAGTGGAAAGCTGACGTTACAAATGATCTTAAGTCTCGTCGTTCAGCCGGTATTATCAGTTATTGGTCTTACTGCGAATGTTCTTTGTCTGATTGTCTTGAGCAAAAAAGGATTCCACAATTCAACATCAATTTATCTGCAAGCTATAGCAATTTGTGGAATCATTGTCATTGTAGTTCATTCATCCGAAATCTGTAAAGGTATCCCTGGCATCCTAACGACACTCAGTACACGTGTTGTGTTCGCAATTTACACAGTTTATATCAGGTAAGCGGCAATTCTGAAGAATCCATGATTCGATTTAAGTTGATCCTTTGGTATTTTTCAGTTCCGGTAGTAAGCTCACTTAGTGCTTCACACTGCAGTATTGGGATACCGTAACCCTTAAAATGCTGAGCACAAAATAGGGGTTGTTAATACGGCCTGATCTATTTTTTGAAAATTATACAAATCTAACCAAACTAATAATGTCATCGTTTCTGAATGATGCATTCAATTAAGTGAGACCATTAAAAAGTAAAAAGACATATTCATTTAGTAAAATTAACACATTTTAGGCCACATGAATTCAGTTTATATGAGCATGCACTGAATGCGCATGATTGCAGTACACATGCCGCACGCATGGACATTCGTAGCACTAGGTGGCAACGTCAACTGCTTGTAAACATACCTAGCCTGCCTTTGCATCTCATGACTTCCATCGTGCTTTGATGCTCGAACTTTTTGCATTTTTCTTGGTTGCTGACCGGATTGATGGCTCTTCACTTGATTCATAGGAGCAGGAAAGCGCACTCATTATCAGTTGTTGTGCCCATGAAAACCAGCCGCGATCCTCTGCGCAAAATCTCTGCATGAATCCTCAGTCAAGGCAATAAGCATTAAGCACATCTAGCTCCAATTCTACTTTGCCTGTCGATCCAATTACGCATGCCAAAACTGCTAAATAAACATGCAGGCCTACACATGTCCTCCAAGAATCTGCTAGCCTTGATAAAGCATTCCTGTCCGAATGATTAGAACTATAGCACGTTTGGTACATGCATGACACTGAGATATGTTATTGCAGGCATGCTTGATTAGCTATAATAAGCTTATGAAAAGCTTGGTGAACATAAAAACGTCGAATCAATCATTCCTCCTTTACAATTATCTGCAAAATTGTAATGAAAGTTATTTGAAATAGTATTTAATACACCAACTGACAAAGTCAGGAAGCGTTGAGCCCTCAGCTAGCCCATTCAAGCTGTGGCAGCTACGAAATCCAATGTTCAGCCGCTTTGTCCACCCTGCTAACCAGAGGTGGAATCGATAGCATTTTTCGTCACCGATTCCGATATTTCTACCGTAAATTTTGCCAAGTGGAAAAATTGAGACAACATGTCCCTCAGCACCTATTGTTTGCATATCAGCTTGAATGAAATGTTAACTTCATGTAGCTAGCGGCATTAGTTGGTGCAAGTTGTGCAATAAAACGATTGTCATTATTTGATTCAATTTTCATGTAATAGTGTAGAATTAATGGTAGGCATAGAACGTATTAGTGAAAATAGGATGATCAGCACTAAAATATGAAAATTCTTCCATCACAATTCTCTATGTACTGCACATGCATGCATCAATATTGCTGATGTAAAATGGAGGATTGAACTAATATTCAATTTATTCAAAAATCGTAAAAATTCTGAATGTAAAAATTGTTAATTACCATAATCCTGCTTTTAAAGCACTATTGAGAGTGACCAACTCGAGATGGTTGATTTCAAGCGGTGTCGTGGAGCGTTCAAAGTCAATCCCGCATCACTTTGCGAGCTTGACGCTTGAATCACCAGCACTTTGCGAGCGACTCGGTATAGAATCAGGTATGATCTTTTGCTTACCTTCCAAAACAACGGAATTTTTATTCCTAGAGATACATACACAATTGCCTCTTCCAGTCAAGTTTACCTGATTTGGATGCTGATTTATTTATTGATTGAAATCAATCCCTTAAAATAGGACACTTTTTACTTTTATTTTCCAAATTGATAAGAATTTTCAGAGCACTTTTTTGCATCTTTCAAAATTTCTTTTCGCTCTTTTTCATCACTGATTAATGTTTCCGGATTGCGAAATGTGGGATCTAATACAGTGACGAGTTTTGCAACTGGTGTTACTATAGGCCAATATTTTTCGTTCATTTCTTTGCGCATATTCTTTTTCAAAGATTTTACTCATCATCACTGAAGAAGTCAACAATTCCATAATACGTTGGAATAACGTTCTATAGAGTCGCGATTTAGCCTGTTCCACTGCATCAAAACCGCCTATAACCATAGTGATTATATAAGTTATACAAGTATTTAAACATTTTGCTATTTCCATATGCCAAGATTGGTCCTGTTCATTTAATCTGAAATTGGTATGTTTAAATCAATAATAATGAAAGCAAAAGCTTATATTATCGATATTAAAAGCTTGTATTATATATATATTAAATTATCGACTTGCAATTTCATTCATTCTGCAATAGTATTCGTGACATGCATATTCTTGGCTTTTTTTGCGGAATATTCAATCATCATTGAATGACTGACTAAGTGCGACAATAAGTATGTTTATTGCTTATTTGACAGAATGTATCGGTGGTGCTCTATGCTGCCGATACTGGCACCTGGCCGGAAATACTGCTACCGGTATTACCGGTAAACCGGTTCCATCTCTGGTGCTAACCCTATCCATACCGGACTATTAAGTGCATTGATGACACGAGTTGGAAGGGCGATTTTCTCCCTCCTAAATATCAAAATTTTGCTATCTTAGTCTACTGACCACAACTGACCGGACATAACATGAAAAGTCTTTCAAGCTTAACAATCAAATGACACCTCAAAATTAACACCTTTCGGATGGTATAAAGTTTTTAGAAATTGAACTTTGCTTTCAATTAATGAATTGAGTGACACGTTTTAAGCTACTACGGTAAATCGTTTTCAACCTATATTAAAATCCATGCATTATAGAAGAGTTCACGGATAGATTATGCAGTCAGCCCATTTTCATTTGAAAAATCTGCAGTCTTTATGTTGACATCATGTGTCAATGAAGACTTGTTTGAAGCCTACTCTAGTTTCATAAAAATTCAAAGACAGTGAATTATGCCTTTGTAGAAAGTTATCAAAATTGACCCACCCCTTCAATAAGAATATGTTTGGCATTGTATTGCTATCTGTTAAATTATTTGTACATGATGGTAAATTAAAATTAAATTAAAGTTTGTGATTCTCAGTATCTTCAAATATGTGGATTTCTATTCTATTCTAAATATGAATTTGTATTTTTTGATAAGCAAAACGACTTGTCTGTCATGTTAGCTGAAGAGAAGATGCGTGTTCACAGATTTGTAAGTAGGCCGGGTTGGGGTCGGGCCGGATACTTTCAAACACAAACGGACCCGGGTCGGGTCTAAGATCCACTTGCATTTAATTGTGAAGATGTGGAAGTCAGTAAATCAGATTGCATTCCAAGGAATTGCCTTGGTGCAAATCTATAGGAGTTGAGGCTAATGTAAATGCACAGTTGGGTTCTCGCACACAAGCTGGCGAATCAAAGAAGTCCTGTCCTCATCGTGATCTATATACGATAAAATAATACAAACCTATGAATGTGAATTATTGAAGTCGAATATTTCTTCGTGTTAAAGTATATACAAAAAAATCAGGAGTCTCAAAATCATAGCCATTGGAGGGCAAATTTAGAAGGAAACATCGATAATATTGTTTGGGCATCATTTTTGTGGTATCTTTTCCGTCTCTCCAATAATTTGAACTTGACCTTAGTTAATTTGATATGATCAATAGCAATTATTATTCCTGTCATTTGGATATCTGGGCCTACTCTCATAATTCATATGCAGCATTGCAGACAATTTTTAGTTTGTGATGAAAATCTAGTACAGATTCATTAAGTTCTTTTATATTAAGAAAAATCAAACATAAATGCACACATGCATGTACATCTTCCACAGCTAGTGCGGTGTATACAATATATTTCTGATGCATTACGGGACACAGTTAGCCTAAATTAACAGGTCGGGTCTTGAAATTGAGGCCATTTGCAAGTCTTTGCATGCAAATCCAAATCAATATGTGATCAGAGACAGAAATAAATATAGATTGAATTCTAAACGGACGCTGCCGACCGTGCCACGTAGGTTGCTTTCAATGTACATGTAAAACATTTATCTTCAATTTCATATTTGATATAATAGAAATGTGAATCTATACGCAACTTAGTGATAATTTATCATGCTGTTGATATCCTACAATGCGTAGTAGTAAGTACATACCACTGACCGAAAATATCAACGTTGAACTTATATACAAATGCATAAATGCGTCATTCTTCGCAATATAAAAAACTTCGTAGTCACATAGGAATGCCGCCAAAATTTTATCGTTGTTCCATAACTTCCATTCTACTTTGAATTGAATTCAGTGTACAGCTTAATTCGATGAATAGTTTTATTGGCTCTGAAAATGTGACCTTAAAAGTCTGCTGATCCTGAAAATAACTGATTAACAAGTACATGGCCATATTTTAGTAACATCATGAAAGGCCGAATATTAGTTATTTTGAAGAATTGAAAATTTCAGATACACACCTTGATTAAATTGTATACCGGTAATTAGATATGCTGGGTATGTTTGTTATGAAATGGTTGAACGGGAGGAATTTCTGATTAATTTCAGTTCAGTGTGAAATTCTACATATATGAAAAATATAAAAGTGCTGCACTTTGGGAAATATCAGGTCGCTTTTTTGAAGAATTAATTCTTCTACGAAAATTTGCAGTATTCTCTTCACAGTCTTCTACAGGAAACAGACCACATGAAGGAAAAGAAAATATCTAAATAATTTGAAATGGAGCTTTGAAAAGAATTTTCTCTTCATATTGCGTTTATTGAATCAACGTGAGCAGTACCTCGAAAGTACGTATGCGAAGTTACTGAGTTGGGAGTAAGATGGCTATGATCAGAACTGATATACTGGGGTGCGGCCCGTGCCGCACATGGCGGGCATCAGGCTTGCAGGGATGTCCTCATTGCACGCAGTTCAATTTTCGTTCCTCAGCTTTGTATGTCTAGTTTCTACCTAACATTGGTTTTTTCGAGAAATGCATAAGCTGGGAATGCAGGCTCACAATGTTATCGAGAAATTCGTTGTCGGTATTTTCCAATTACTTTAAATATTGGCATTGTCCCACAATGACAATGTGAAACATCTGTTGACTACGATCGTACTTGATCGTATAACGCCAGCAGTCAGCACTACACAGGGGCTACGTTTTTGTATGCTTTTGAAATCTTGCCACTGCGTCCATTTTCAACAAAAGGAATGATGATGATAGCTACAACTAGCAGCTGACTCACTGCAGAAACTAATTGCATCAAACGTTCTAAGATATGAAGATAGGTCCATCATTTATCTTAATGTCTTCGTCAATCTCATGAAAGAAGATAAAGTTGATATGAGCTTAAATTCGTCCCAAAAGGAATTCCCGAAAGAGTGAAAGATAATTTGTTAAAACTTTTGACAGATGATATCAATTTTATCATTTGTCAACATGAAGCTTGACTGCGCATTTAGAGGAAGCATGCTATGCTGGGTTGGACAACAAAGTAAGAATTCATAAAGTATGTATTTGAAATGTTTCATGAACGAACAACGCAAAATTATTGCAGCATCACATGAATTATGAAGGAAGCAGTTGAGTATTGTATTAACCCACAACTATAGTTTGATTGTATCATGTCGCATGATTCAAGAACACCTGAGATCGTTTATTCGAAAGAATTATTGACAACTAAAAGATGTTTATCTGATTTCCAGAAATCATTTCAGAAGAAAACATGGTTTATAAAGAGAATCAATGAACATTAAAGATGGCAGTCATACATTTAGGTCATCATGTTGCAAAATCTCAAAAGAAAATGACAACAATGGAAAGGCTTTAAATTAGCTTATGAGAGATGCAGTTGAGCCTCGTTAATCAAAATTCCATGTGAATCGCAATTCCATTCTGAAAACGTTACTATTCTATGATTGAAGTATTTGGCCTTGATTGCAAATTTTACGACCTTGGTAATTGCAATAGAAAAATGAGTCATTGAAGTCAACCAGTTGAAAGATCGCCTAGGCCCGAATACTCGCATCTATGCTGACAGTCAGACGCTGATGTGGTAGAGTAGGAACCGGTCGGTCGGGTACGGGTCAAGTCTCTGAACGGCCGGTCAAGACCGGTTAATTTTACTTTTTTGAATTTGTATCTGAAAAGGATTTTTATCTGTTCAACTTAAGCTCCTTTTACCTGTTGTCACTTACTTGATGTCAGTTTCAAATCAGCCAGTGGAGATCATTTTATGAAATTCTCCATTCCTTTTTATGAGTCTTTTGAGCAAATTCGAACAATTTTAAAGAAAAACAACATGGCATATCGTTTGATTTCATGGTCTGCCATGCTGTTAGAAAATATTCTGGAAATTTGGCATCAAGTACGCCAACTTTACAGAATGAAATCCCAAGCTATTATTTGATCAGGAGTGGGATGATTGCAATTCTTCAAGAAGAATCTTCTTGCGATGACATTAAACAATTAGCTCACAATGTGCAGGCAGGCCTCGATAGAAAATTCTGGACCTCCATCACAATAATACACCAGGTAGCACAAGTTCTAGACCCGACGTTCAGACATCCGCATTCTATAAATAATATAGTGTCTGGAAGAAGAGTTTATAAAGACGTTGGTAAAGCAACTTCTTCAACTTATTGTTTTGATTAATTTACTCAACGCAGACAAGGGAGAGTTCATTCAAACTTCATTAATACTAAGTAGCAGTATACCAAGCATCTTTGATTCATGCATTGTGTGTGCACAACAGACTAGAGTTCCTTTCCCATCTCGATGAGGAAAGTAGGTTTTCAAACTTCTTCTATATTGCATGTTTGTTTTTTCGATAGAGTTATGAGATTAATTTTGTGGTTAGTATTATTATTTGAGCCTCCATGGCGTCACCATGTAAGTAGCAGTCATCTGACATTCGCAAGGAAAATATATATACTCACTGACATAAATAATGAAACCAACTATCATTGACTTGAATGGAAGTTTGTTTCATTTTTTTCTATGGTTTGAGATGATATCTCGCTTTCTATGTATCACCATTGAACTCCATATGATAAGGGAAATGATATAGGACCATCAAATTTCAAAATTTGATATTGATCACAGTAACAGCTAGAAGTTGAACAGAATCACCACCTACTGCTGACCAGGTTTGACTTATGAAATGGCGCACGATAACTTTACCAGAGGAATGGCAATTGGGATGATGCGTTGTGGGCAAAGTTCTACAACTGTTGCGAAAGAATTGAAAATTTCAAGGGTCGTTGTATGGAGGTGGTGGTGTCGTTGGAAAGCAGAAAGAAATGTGGAAAAGAAGAACGGATCAGGAAGACCAAGGGTATCATCCAAGCGGACGTTTTAGCTGCTAAAAGAAACAGATTTGTGTCCGTCCCGAAGCTAATTGTGTACTGGAAGGTTGCTGGGAACGTTGACTGTAGCGTTCGAACTGCATATCGAAGATTGCGAGAAGCTGGTATACAGTCTCGACGACCCGCTATGAGAATTCCGCTGAAGCCTGGAACATCGAAGGAGACGAGTGACGTGGAGTCAAGGTCATCAGTCGTGGAGTGACAGTTAGTGGGAACGTGTGCTCTGGACTGATGAATCGAGGTTTACTCTCGATTTCAACGATGGTCGGATCCGTGTTCATCGCTTGCCAAGTGAACGATTTGCTCCATGTTGCGTCAAAGAACACGACCGGTACGGCGGCGGTAGTGTCATGGTTTGGGCCGGTATCTGGCACAATGGAAAAACACCAGCAATCGTAGTGAAAGGAACATTGACAGCGATATGCCGACGAGATCGTGACACCGGTCGTGGTTCCAGCAGTGACATCGAATCAATTGATTTTTCAGGATGACAACGCAAGGCCCCATCGCGCTTCAGTGGTCTCTAACAGGATAGCAAGCAGTGGAATCCCAACCTTGGAATGACCCTCACGTTCTCCCGACCTCTCCCCCATCGAGCACTGCTGGGATGAACTTGGTCGCAGAGTGAGGGAGAGGTACAACCACCCACCAGCAGTGGGTGGAAGCAGTGGAATCCTGATCGAGCAGTGGAACCTCTTAGACCTGGCATTCATCCAGCGACTGTGCTCATCCATGCCCCCACGCATCGATGCCTGTTTGGATGCTCGCGGTGGTCACACCCGTTTCTAACTTAAGTTGATAAAATCATGATTATCAAATTAAATGTTTTTGAATAAAGCATTCGAGTTCTCCTTTTACAAACAACAAACAAACGTACAGTACAACCAAGTTTAAGTCATAAGTATTCATATCAGGACTTGTTTCATTCTTTTTGTCACTGAGTATATTAGCCAGAATATCCAGGCCCAGCTGGATGATGACATCTCCCGACCAACACCCTTCAAACTTCTTTCTCTTCATGATCCATTCTCTTCATTGCGTAACAGACCCACAGTACAAATAACTACTGAGATCCCCAATAATTAAAAACTCCAGTCTGAGTTTGAGGAATACCATGCCGCTGCCATCACAAATCCAACAACGAATCCATTAGAGTAATGGAAGGGAAAATAGTCAGAATTTCCATCTTTGAGTCAACTAGCCACAAAAATATATTTAATTCCTGCATTTTCTCCTGAGAGCTAGCGACATTTCAGCACTGATGGTGTTATTGTGTCTTCAAAAAGAAGCAGTATTTCACCAGCGACTGTCTGGTACCACTGAAGGAAGCGTCGCTCAACAGACTGTGGTAATATCATTACTATAATTGGGGAGCCTAATTTCTTATTGTTCATATCTGTATGACAAATTATAGAGATATTTGTATTTGTTTTCATTCAATGATAATTGTTCTGAATACTATTCTTCTTTCCTTTTTGCGATGTGTATGTACATGACTTGTGCACATTTATGAGATCCACCTGACTGTCTAATTCTTACAATACGCACGCAGTTGTACTCAATTTAGACTCTTAGTATAGCACTTCTACTGCAGTACGTTAAAGGAATTTTTCTTAACGAGTCACTTGATAATCAGTTAGGCCTACCAACTGTACATGCATGTACGTAGCGACTTTGTCTATGATTATGAAGTTCTGTATAAAACATGCGAGCGTGCGTGAGGCATTCGAGTATGCATCGCTGTTACGGCTGTTACGCTGTACCGGCCGGTCTGATACCAGTCGAATCATGTGACCGGCCGGTCGGGTCGAGTCACAAAAATCTCGACTGGTTCCAGCTCTGTGATGTGGCACTGTATCGAAATGGGACCGATGAACAAATAAAGAGCGAAGTAATTTCCCTGCATTCTTTTGTTTGTCAGCACAAGAGCAGGCCCTGGTCGAGCACTCAAACAGCACGACGTCGAAGGGTGCAGTGCAGATGCCACCAAAGACCTAAAATACTCATAGCAAGCAGTTGACTTTTTTGTGATTGTTCGTTATTGTACATTTTTACTTGCACATGTTCTAAAGAAGTGCTTCGATGTAAGTTGATCCATAAGCGAATGTATCAGTTTTCTCCGTCAGTGCTGCGTCATGCTATGCTCTTTTAAACCTATAACAGACCTTGCATGTCCTTGTGCGCATGTATTTTGATAGCGTTAAAGGCATGTAGTGTACTTCATGTGAGTTTGCACATATATTCATATTGATAATCCCTCTGATCATTGATCGTAACTTCCAACCGCCTCCCTATACATTGCTATTAACGATGATTCGACTCTATCTCATTCATCTTATTAAGTGCTTGCTTTCCAATGTAAAGTGTTCTAACTTTCATATACTTAGATTATGCAAGGGCGTTTACGGAAGATCCATAAAGGAATTTGAATTTGAATTTGCATCCTGAATGCAGACATCGAAAATGAAACAATGAGGTGCTACATTGCTTGAAGATACAAAAATGCAATAGAAGATCATAGAATCTGGTGTAAATTTCTACAAAATTGTCGACTCAACAAGATCCGCAGATTTAAAATAGAATTTGAAACTGTGATAAAATAAATATAATTTTTTTCTCGATTTTTGCGTGATTTTTCTAGATAGATTGCATCCATTGCTTCTCGGGAAGAGTATCACACCGTGCATCTCGACATTGCCATACATTTGTTTTTTCACTTTAAAGGACTTGTTCATACATAATCAATCTCTACAATGTAATGATTACAAATGTAATAAGGGCGACCGCACAGAAACACTGTTATGCTAACAAATCTCTAACGGTATCACTCACGCATTGAAATTTGTTTGTTACTTACAATTCAGTATCTAACACAGTCTCTGTCCAGTCGCCCCTGACTATTGGTAATCAAACAAGTGATTGATTGATATAATTCAATACAACTAAATGTCATGAACAAAAGGAAATGTCTCTTGTCATTTCAGTGTAGGCCTCTCAGGATTACATAAGAAATGAAGCTACAGTAAGCTGAGCACAAAGAAAGCATTTGCTATGCGTATGTATTTCAAAAAAGCAGATACAGTTTGCATACCTATGCTCAATTTGATATTCAAATTCTGGACGCCTTTGTCGAGGTTTTGATTGCGATGAAAGGAGATAAACTCGGATGAGATAAAAATAATTGAAATTTGAATACCAAACATTGAAATATATGTTGTATTATTAAGATATCGGCTATGAAGGTTAGGAAATTATGTCCCGCGATAGCTATATAGCGATTGCATTCGATATATAGCTAAATGATCATAAAGGCAAACTAATTAGCCGAAGCAACCGAGAATATACGAAATTGGCCAGACGGCTTACGCTCTAAACAAATAAATCGATCAATTGCTCCTGGCATCTATTTGATCATCGTCATAAATGAACCCTCCTTCAGGATGTACACATACTTCTCTAAATAGCATTTATGTGCTTTTTATTTCCTTCTCTGTCATTGCAGTCATACCATTTTTATTGCAAAAAAGTATGATAGACAGACTCTATTTGCAGTGGATTTAGAATTGACCATTTAGAAGACTTTTATTGCATTGTGATATTTGATTGCAAAATTCCATCTGAGAACACACTGTATCTATGCGCTTTAGTATTCTGAACAGCAATATTCAAAATTCAAGTATGGCAATGAATCTTGCACACTGGCTTCTATTGGCATCAGCGATTCAACATCTGATGAGTTTACTAATCATCATGGTCAATGTAAGTTTTTAACTTTTGACATACCCCATTGACTCAAATAATCGCCAAACTTCAAATAAATTGGAGTATATGAAACATCAGCTCATCTCGATTGAACGCCGACCAAAGCACTTGAGAACAGTGATCTATCATCTCTTTGGAAAATCTGTCTGCGTCTGAGACTGACTGAGCTCAAGCAGAATAACTAAATTTAAGTTGGACGTAGGATTTTCTTCTACTTCCAACAGTTATTTAAGTAAAGCTATGGGAAGAATATTTCAAGCGAATTTTAATATCTTGGTATTTATTGCGTCACAATCAATTTTTTCATTGAATGTTTTCAACCTTATCAAATCAACAGTTTCAACTTTGAATGAAATTCGGAATTAGCAAAATGACAATTGCACACGCATTGTATCAGGCTACCGCTGTATAAAAGTGAGAAAGTTCAATCAGCAAAAGTGCGGTGTGCATGTAAAATCATGATGACGGCCCACCTCTTATAGTAGTAGAAATACTCAATCAATCACTGGGAAATTATACAAGCAAATACAGTATGCATCTTTGTCATCAGTGCGATAATAGAATAAGATGTTGCCGCGTCCGTTTTTAACTTACGTCATTGTACCCGGAAAAAGATAAGTACACTTGTTATGAATGGAATCAACCTTTGCATCACTGATCATGAATATTCATGTTCCGTTTTGATACGTGTTGATCAGAGTGGCTCTTTGAAATATGCTATTTTTGGCTTAAAGTTCAAAAATGCATGTAACTGCGATCTGATTATAAATCTATGAGTGATTGCGAGTTATCTGATTGATAATTTACAACTTTCCCACTGAATATAGCGGAACTCATCATTATACCAAGTAGTTCAAACTGAGGGGAACATTAATTGATAATTTCCTCATTTCATCAGATTAGATTGGTAAAGCTTGATGTAGGCAATATTTCTTGGGTTTAATTATAACTAGTAGAGATGAAAGTAAAACTGGCGATATAGTCAGCAACAGCGGACAAATGATGAAAGGAATCAGATAGTTAATTCATTCATAATTATTCTTTCAGTCAGACACTTTGCACTTTCAAAAATAAAGATGTCCACATACTGCACGATACGAAAATTACTTACGAAATAATAGTAATATTTTATTTACCAGAATATTACGTACAAATAATAATGTAAATCAGTAACAATGACAATCAAGAAGTCCGTAGGGGTACAAAATTATATGAAAGACTCAAAATGATTAGTAGCAGAACTGACTACAATTAATCGATCCTTCAATTTGTGGATTTATCATTTCATCAGGATAAATCGATTAAATATTTTCTATTTTCTATATAACCATATAATGCATTTCGATCTGAACAAAAGTCCCTGCACACAAAAGTCTCGATTCTCTCCCTATCTGTGCTACTTAATCTTCTAGTGGGAGAACTACTGACATTTTCTGACTAAATTCGCGCACAGGCTTCTTATCAAATTTTATATTTAGATTGTCACCCAACGTCAGTAAAGCGACAATTCTTAAGTTGTGTTTCTAATCGTATTGCGAGTTACGAAACATCAAACATCACAAAATTCTATTTGTTTGTGCAGATCCATGTACTTCCGAGTTTGGTACACTCAATAACATAATGATCCAACATTCATTTAGAAAATCAAAATGAGATTTGTCATTTTTATGATTATGATTGCACTTTAAGGAAAAAAATCATCCAACCGCAGACAGAAGTGCGACTTTCCTCGTAAGCTCTTAAATTTGCTCTTAAAGATAATGAAAACGTAATGACAATCGATGTTGATGTTACAGATAAACAAGTGGACTGTGCTGAATACAAAATGATATTCACACAATTTATTTTTTGTATGACACGTTTTTTACTAACTCTGTGACTTAAGCAGCAGTTGGTGAATGTGAGATAGACAATTCTTATTTCAAAAATGCTATCCTAAATTGTAGTCTGGCTTAAAGTGCGGTTCTTGCATTTTCTCATGATACATTACGTTATTACTATAGTTTAATCAGATCACAGCGAAACTTCTTCCCGAAGATGGAATAGTTATGCCTGGGACAGGCTTTTGCAGCACTTTCTTAAACTAATTTTTCATGAAGAAAACTTTGTTAGATTGATTTGAATTTATCATGATCGAATACAGAAAATCCTGTAGGATCAAAATGAAAAAAAATATTAATATCGGTTCAGAAGTAAGGACTTAACAGACGAATGACACTTGTTGACAAAGTTCGTTATATGAATTTGCACAATAGCTGCGAGAAAAGGGCGTGTGGTAAACTTTTGAAAGTCGGAGTGTGAATTAGTCATAGTGCTGTTACCGTATTAGTATTAACTTTCAATAATTTGCTTTTAGGAGCCAACTGTGAATTTGAACCTTAATGAAAAAATAATAATGCTGCTTTGTGTGCCACATTGCGCGCAAAGAGCCCTTATTATTATTTGTTAATTGCCATGCTCGTCCTAGAGAGCATGAATTTACATAGGAGTAATGACTAATGAATATCAATGTCAAAAGAGATCTTTAGTTTTAATTTAATGTACCGAAAATACAGTACAACTTACATTAAGTGCATTCACTCGCCATGAAGTGATCACAAATACCAACAAAAGCACACAACTGATGATGCCTTCATTTCAGATTTCAATTCAGATTGCTATGATATCTGAACCTCCATCATTATTTTTTATCATCGAAAGTTACTTGATCAAATTTCTTAAGAAACCATTACAATGAGAAAGTCTCAATAAACACACAAAAAGAAAAAACATATCTTTCAAGTTAAAACAAGCAAAGTCTTGATAACTAATCATGACCTAATCAATCCCTAATCGGACTGACCATGTTTTGTTTGAATGGATGTCTTACACCATTGTAAAATAGCAGATTTCATAGTCGTACAAAACATTTTTCAAAAATCTGTCTTTCTGACGCAAAGTAAAACAATGACTATTGTCTGAACTTCCTACACATCAGCAAAATTTTGAAACTTTTTCCTCTCTAAAGGAAAATCCATTCAGGTCAGCTATATGTTCAGGAAGTGGCTTTCGATGTTGGAGTTGCAAAACTGAGATACAGTATAAGTGCTGCTTTAGTGTGGAATCGACATTCCGATATTTTTAATTATGAATGTGATATGAATTATGACATAAAAGTTATCTCAACTTTCGGAAGTAGGGCCATAACAGTCATGCAGATGAGGCTATTAAAGAGAGGAATAGTTTGATGAATTAATGTAATGACAAGAATGCTTTGACTTTGAAATTTGAGCATGTCACATTATGAAAAGACGAAGTAGGAATAACAAGAAGAGAGAAAGTGAGGTATAATTTCGATTTATTGTTCTTTTTATTTGAGATTTCAGTTAGCAGCTGCATTCACATTTCGCTTTTTGTTCCATTTGCGTTGTGTTTTGCATTCACATTAGTTATCTCAATTCGTCATTGTTACTCATTGGTACAATCATAATTGAACTGTTTATATTGACAGAGTACTCAGTACACATTACATGGTAGTCAGCTGAAAAATGGTAAATGAATTTTACTGTCTGACTCAAATGGATATGAGGGAAGTTCTCGATATTACTCCCTGGATAACGTTGCTGAAAACCTTAGAATCCTGTTTGCTATCCCGATCATAGCGCATCACTGTCATCCCTTTGCCACCATGTTGCTAATACGGTTTTATCGTACTCTCGTATTACAAGATTTCGATAAGTATAACAGATTTGACATAAGATAGGAGGACTACATGGAAGAGAAAGGTTTGGAGAAAGGAGAAGGAGTAGAAGAAGAGAGATGAAGATAAAACATGGAGAGAACCTGGAGAGAGTGGCCTTGTTGTGCCACTCGTACAAATATTGTAAATGATACACCTAAAGTTGAGAGTTGAATGGAGAAGTCGTGGTTGGAGATCAGCACGACACGTGTCTCAATTTGTAACTTTCGTCAGCTCTAAATGCAAAGCCATTTTAAGCTGGAGACGAAGAAGAAGGGGATGGAGAAGAAGAAGAGGAACAAGAAGATGAAGAAGAAAACCAACGCTGATACAGTTGGATTATGCCCGCAGATTTAAGGGTCTTTAAAGCATCGACGTAGGACACAGGGTAGAGGTGGATGGCAGAGACCGCAGTGTGAGAGCATTAAGACGAGGAAGAGAAATCGCATGATTGATTTTCAGCACTTTCTGCTCCCGTCAAAAAAAATTTGCATTTCACTTTTCACTTCTGCTATCTTTCATTAATTTTGACCAAAGACTCCTTCTGAATTAGTTCTACTCGATTAAGATTTAATACAAAATTTACTCGTAGCTTCATTAAACTATCACGCTATCATCTTTTTACACATTGCGGCGAATTATCGTCGATGTCTAATATAGGTTGCCTAATATGACCATGTCAGCAGTCGGAAATCAGATGGACATTTTAGAAACTCAATCGCTGAGCAGCAAACATTCCACAATTATCGGATCCAACAATGACGTTTACTCTCCAACCAAATATCAACAGCAACAGTGTTTCGTTTTGTACACAGCTTTTATCAAGCAGCAGAAAATAGCTCGCACCGCATCTCATCAATCGATCCATCATCAAAGCAATGTACAATCATTGCGTTGAAGTGTTTTTGTTGAAACAGCTTGCTGGATTGTGGAACAATTGAACCAGAAACCGGAAGAAAGTTGAGAAGTGTTAAAAGATTGTATTCTGTACTTCCCTACAGCATTTTAGTTCGCTTAATTTGATCAGACCGTCAGATATTGACCAAATAATCCTTAAAGTTCGGCACCTCTTCAATTGGCGCCTTTCAATGATAGTAGCTCGTTGAGTTGTCATTGTTATTCAGTCATGCCTGAAAGATAACATAAAATCGAATAATGTAAACCATAAAAATACATAAAGCATTGGAACTAAATGTTCACCTTCTATTCAATAGAGAATTTCTAATCTCTCAATGCGACATACGCAAATAATTGATGAGCATTTTTTGTTCTGACGATAATCCTGTCTGAATTTCGAATATATTTCACTTTATTGTTTAAAGATTCAGCAACTAACTACTACTAATCATGTAATTGACCCATCTCTGGGATACTGCACCATTTCAAAGAAAGTCATTGTGACCTGACACTCCTGGGAAAACAGAAATTCACGGTATCTCGATAAAAAAATTATTCTAAAACCACGACGGGCCTTCGGCGTCTTGCGCCTTCTGTGGTCGATGTTTTCTCTGGTTAGACAAAAGACTTATTCAGGGTAAGTCTGTGTCTGCAAGTTAATTGTCTTCTTAAATGAAAACTCTATGCGGATATCCGGGGGACCGGAACAATCAGGATGTCCGTGCGATGTGAATTGATATTTATGGGGCAATGAAAGCATGCATGAATCTTTTACTGATTTCTAGTTAATCCGGACATAAAATCTCTCAAGATGCAGTACGATGTGAAAATAGAAGAAATTGTGAGATCTGCTGATATCGGATAAACAAGAAAAAAAGAAGACTGGAAAAAATGAGAAATGTTTTTAGACTAAATATTGAACTCTGCTGAAAGAGATTTTCCAGAGGAAGAGTTATTGGCTTACCTTAGTATTTCACTATCTAGCATCCAAACCAGCATTCTACAATACTGGAAGACAAGAAAGCCTTCTCAAGCGATAAATGATCGTGAGCAGGGTTGAGAGACTGATTTTTCCTCGAGACCCGGAGTCGGAGTTGGCAAATCTTTTTACGAATTCGTATCACTGGTTGTGAGATTACCCGTATTACCGGTAATCGGGTGACTCACAGTCTGCCGCTGCTATCGCGTGTTGACCTGTATCTCAACTTTCTCCTTCTTAAAAAATGTCTATCTTTCAATGTAATTTCACATGCTGGGTTACCTTTGACAAGACCAGTCGAAACATGTCAGGTTTACATTTTTCTTCCTAATTTCAATAAACTTTATTATGACTTCGAAAGCATTCTGTGCGCTTTTTATTTATAAAATTACCCGTATAGACTGGATGTAGACAGGAGACAGCTTGAGATGAACCTGAGATCCTTTTGACATTCTAACAACTGCCGGTATACAAAGCACACATCTGCTCGATTAATTGTCTGTTATTAGTATTCCTTTATTCGGTCTTCGTACTGTCGAATTTCTGTCGGATACAATTGTATCCATGGCGTGTCTACAGCTGAGTCATTCAAGATTGTGTACGTGCTTTTCGTGCAAATCGATAATCTGGAGGCCATCTTGTTACCAATGTCAATTTCGTTATCGCAATGATATTGAATATTAGATTGAAGTGCTCTATGATAAAATAATTGTGAAGATTGTTATTGCAAAATATTTCGATATCGCAATAAGTGATGACAAAAGAGAAAAGGACATCTGTATTCGTAGCGCTATTATATACAAATTTATTGAAGTTAAGAAACAGAGATATGGGAATAAGCTTTTGGTTGCAAGGATTAGAATAACTTATTTCTGCGAGTGAATATCAATTACCGAAAACTTTATTCATAGATGGAGTCATAGACCTGCTATGAGTTTTATTAAAGTTTTGTAGCTGGACAGATTCAGTATTATTCTTCTCATTTTTAAATTCTCACTGACATCAACAGATTCTTTCGTACCTAAAGATGATTGCCGATTAGCAGGGAAAATTTTGTGCATGTATATATCAGAATGATAATTATAAGATCACAAAATGATCCTGAGTCTTTCCAACTACTTAAAACTGAAATAACTAGTGAGGGCCTGTAGTAAGAGTTTTATTGAATTTTATGGTTGAAATGAAGAAGCACACAAAACCAATGTAGTTGCCTTTAAGTCACCCTCATTGAGTAGGCATAAGCTACACCGATAATCAATGACAAGAAATTTATGGTGGTGTGAAAAGCACCTCAATCTTGAAGACTGTAAAACACTGTCGAAGGATCGTAGCCTGACATTTCGTGCATAACTTCAATCGCGTAAAAAAGTCGTGCAACTTTTTTATGCGACTATTTCGGCTTTTTCTTTAGTGTGTCAAAATTTGCTGTTAGCCTAATTAAGCATGCATTGCATGAAGGATCATGCCCTATAGCACATGCCATACGTTTTACTTACTTACTTTTTCTTTTTACGTCCATTATCTATTCATCGTGGGGGACGACGATTTTTCCAATGAATTTTCTCCACCAATCACGGTTGGAAGCATCACTCTCCTTCAGGCCAAGCTCCTTGCAATCAGCAAGTTCCGTTCCACGCCACTTCTTCTTCTCGGCGTTGGCCACGGTAGACCATGCCATGCGCCTTCTTGACACAGTTATCCTCAGGCTTCCGGAGAACATGCCCGAACCATCTAAGACGGTTCCTTTTCAAGACGACCTTGATGTCTTCTATTCCAAGAAGCTGGAGATGCATGGAAGAAACGAAAATGTCCTTCAAAGATACGCCCATCATGCAACGGATCATTCTGCGCTCCGCTGTGACCATTCTTTGCTGATCTTCGACTTTCATGGGGCATGTTTCACTGGCGCACATCATGCACCTTCTAACTGACCTCAAGTCCAACCTTGGTCGTAATCTACATGTATTTGTACATGTGCGTAATAAGATTAACTAGAATAGCAACAAATTTTGGCTTTGCTAAGCTATTGCTAAGATCTTTATATCATCATGATTAATTAGGCTGGAACTGCATTATACTGCACCTGGTAAGACACAACACTAATGATGGCGAAACACAGTTAGCGCGTTGGCAAAATAATTTGCAACTTTTGCATTAGACAAAAATTGAATAAATGAATCAAATGATTTTATATTTCATAAACGAAGGTGATTCTCATATACTAATCAATGCATGTTGAATGTGCGAAAAATTCATTTCAAGACAACTCAAAGGTCAAAAAGTCGTGCAAAATCTTTTTCTTTTATGTCTGTATGAGAAATGATCACTTGAAAGTCGTAAATGTTTGCCGAATTTGCATTGTTTTACGACCTTCCGAGTCCAGCCTCCTCGACTTTTGCGGGCGAGATTCCGAACAGCTCTTGACTAAACAGCTGTCCATCTTAGATAAAAACGAAGTAAAATCTAAAGTCAGACACCCAAAATGTACTAAAGTCACACATTTCCATTTTGGAAGTTAATTGCATTACTTGATTTTCATTACGACACCAAAACTGCCTGTGAAAAGATGAAGTGTGACACAAGAAGAAGCAGTGCATCGTTTTTATGAATAAATAGCAATTACCAGCAGCTTGTCATGACACGTTGGAAATTTTTAAAATTGCACATTCGAATGGCGACAGAAAATTCCATTTCTAGCTATCACCTATTCCACAAACGTTGATTCGCAAACCCGACTTTGTCAAAGGATCACACCAGTAAATTATCTTGCAAATTAAGCTATAACTATCCTTAAAATTAAGATTGATTTTCCTTCTCTGAATATATTCAGATTAAAAAGTAGTGCATTGAATTGAAAATAAAAGGTTCTAATTTGACGCCACAAGCTTAAAACGTAAAATTAAGCATAGGACTGCTCGCAAAACAGACCAAAACTCGTCTTTATAAATTTCCGCATTCTTCATAGCAACGATACATGCTGCGTTTCCATATTCAACTACGTGAATATTTAGAAACTTAGGGACGTGCGCTCTCAAGGAGAGCAAAATTATTGTTTTCAGCACACAATCCTGAAGCTGATGGTGTGGTCATCCAGCATGGTCACTTTTCCTTTGAGCATTCTTGCTATTATTCAGGTTGCAGATTGCAGCATTGTTATATCTTGCAATGTAGTAGTTCCCATCATTTGTTTATGGATGCAATAATAACAATTGAAAGTTAGATTTCAGAAAAGTTTCATCTCAAATGAAATCTATAGCTTGGTGGAAAATTTATTGAATTGAATTCTAACGTTTACGATGAGAAGCAGTCGAAATGAAATGTCCCAATGGTCAAAATTAATTAAGCAGCGGTCGAATAAATGTTTGTCTTCGTGAAAATGAAGATTCACTATCTGATTAATCAATGTGACAATAAATAAACATTTCGATATGAAGTCTAAATGGGTGGTAATCTCATCCTGTTCCAATTTACCGATGAATATAAACGTCTGTTGTTGAAAATAAGGGATTGACATGATGCATTGTTTGTTTATGTAAGAGGAAATCCCTGAGGCCCGATGTAGGCAAGAAAAACAAACAGTTATGCAGGATAACAGGCAGAAGGAACACAAGCGTGCGGTAAAGAATCTCGATGTGGATCGTTCCGAGGTGGCCAAGCATACCTTCGAGAGTGATCATCGCATAGACTTCTCCAATACAGCAGTGGTCAGCAAAGAGAGTGGTTGGAGAAGGAGACTGATCAAATAGGTGATCTGGACCCGGAAACTTGGCGGAAACAACAGGGTCGATCATGACATAGGATCTGCGTGGGACTGCGTATTGCGTTAACTTTTGCTCTATGATTATATTTCGACTCTCTTTTTCCTTTTTCCATATTTTAACTTTCTACTACATATCGAGTTTTTAGCAGTGACTTCAATAAGTTATTTCTATCTTCGGCATAAGCGCAATCCATAGCTTTTGTGTTTCATTGCGGACAATCATTGATTCCATCTATGCATGCTTATTTGATGTTTTGTGTCCGAATTCACGTTTTATACATTGTATTTCTCTGAAGGTGATGCGCGGAGCGCACCGAAAGTGCTCAGTATAACTGACTTTGTTTTTCTTGCCTACATCGGGCCTCAGGGATTTCCTTTAACATAAACAAATAAATAAACGTCTGCTGCTCTATTAAGTAAATTTTCTATATACCTATTCTTCCTTTACTGAATTTCAAAATGCAAGCATATATAGATCGTCTCAAAGAATATTTAGCATAAGAATGATTGCAGTAAGATCTTAGTATAAAAGTGCTTCAAATATGCCTCAATAAAATAAAAATTGTTTCTAAATCTTAACGAAAGATTTTTCATGTCTCAAAAATCTAACTATGATGATGTGTATATGTCTCAATTGTTGTAAGCCTGTTGTCGCTGCTCCTATATCTGTTGAAGATTGATGATGAATTTAATGATTCGTATAAATTTAATCAATAAGGACTCGATAATGTAAATTGCTAATGATAGATAATTCATGTTGATATCAATAATATCACAAAGATCGATGCGATTCTTTGGTTTAGTTAATACCGTTGTATGATAGGTTTCATGACTACTTTATCAGAACATGTCTGTGAGGTAATTGCAAGCCTATTAAATAGAAGCCACTGTTGTCGTCAGATACAGTACTGCAAAAAATAATTAAAAGTTTTCTGCTAACATTAGTATGCTTCAGAGCCCTATACCTACAATTGAGCACATTGAATTTTGTTATTGTGAAATCATATGATCAGCCATTTTTATAAAATAATGTCTCAATTATCTTACAAATAGTAGAGAGTAAAGAATTAATTACATGCATAATATTACTGTAGACTACATGCATGAATGAATAATCCTAAAGCTCGGCTTGCTGTGGACATGGATGTCCATAGAAATCTCCATGGATATATGTCGAAACTATTGAAATATCCATGGACAGCGTGTAGATTGCATGAATGCATGTATTTCCAAAATTGCTCCTCCAAGATATCAAGTGTATTATTGAAGATAACCATGCTTTCAATGACCCATGATCACAGCCAGATTGTTGATGTCTATATCGAGGAGTTGTTCACATTGTGTGGGTCCTGACACAGGGAAAGCTCACTCTTCAACAATTAGCTGCACAATCGGCAAATGTCAGGTTACCTCTTCGAATACCTGCACCGCATGTGCTAATGGCGACAGCGGCGACGAGGAGCCTGATGAGTAAAAAATAGTAAAAGATGCAAAGTGTACAGCCTGGGAGCCTGAGAGAATCGTTGAATTCCTATGAAGGAGACAACTGACTTTTGGCGATACAGCAGCTTAATACGGCTGCGAACATGTTCCATCATTATTTTTCCATGTCCTTGTCCTCAACATCCATAGAACGGCCATTTTTTCAAGCCAGTAAGATTTTGTTGCAGATGAAGAAAAAGTTGTTGCTAGCCTGAATGAAAATGCTCATCTGAATTTGGTATCAAGCTTAAGACATTAATTTGACTGCTTAATGTGGCATTCCCACAGACAGTTAAGAAATGACAAAGTGATGAATTGTGATCCTGATAATCATTCGTTTCAAGTAAAAGAAGAATATGACGAAGAAAATAACTTGAACTGTTGATTAAACATACATGTATGTCACTTTGGATGACCTATATACAGTGCCGGTATATAGGTCCAATTTACTTATTTAATTACTCCTTATTGGCTTCTCTTCACAATATTGGTGTATTCGTTTATGGCATGGATCTGAAATGCCCTTTCCACGGCAACCGTGATGAAAAACATGCGATAACCTGTGAAGAGATAACAGACCATCAATGTGAAAATTGCTTTTTCTATAAAATTTGCGTTTTTAAGTACACGTCTTCTCGGGAGATTATGATATTTTTGGTTCCTGAGGGAATCTCATTTTAAACTGCTTGACCATAAATTACTAATTGCTCATCTACCTGTTGATTCCTGATTTAAAGAGTCACTGTATGTCTGAGCAGATTACTTGCGGATTCAACGTGACACCTACTTTTCTATATGTTTGATGACATTATAAGTTTCTTTAATTCTGCTCAAATTGCACCGCACCAGACGTGAATTTTGTGAGTAATTATTTGTTTCAATCAATACGTCGATTGCTACTACTCGATATTTTTTAGATATGAAAATCTAAAGTCGAATTTCGATTTCAATTTTCTGAATTATTCAAAAACAACTCGATATTCACAACATTCAAGTGCACTTCGAAATCATATCCAATGCTGTGTTGACCCAACCATTAAAGTTTAAATGGTTGGAGGCTCACTGAGCACATTTCATGTAATTGGAGTAAGTAACACGGGAGATTCGTGTTTATCAGACAACATTCAACTTCGTGTGGCGAAATCGCTGGCTTTCATTCTGTTTAATTGCCGTTTTTTGTGTCCTTGTGTTTTTTGTAGCAGATTCCACGCCAAACACCTGATAATTGAAAGATTGATTTGAAAAAAATATGAAAATTACAAACCGAAACAGATAATTTCAGTTAATTCAGAAAAAAATGTCCTATTGTCAATGTTTTGTAAAGAAATAAGCATTTTGAAGAACAAAATCTGCTGGCATAAGCATCCAAAATTTTGCCGGATTTTAATTTCATCTTAAAGGATTACAAATGATAACAGCATCCTCAAAAATGATGCTCTACCTTCAATTCAATTTCGGAATTTATCAGATCAATTAAAAGGCTTTCGTTTTGTTTTTCTTAAGAGTAAGATGATGGAGTTGCAGTCATTGTAGGTACATGCTAGCGAATTTCCATTGCTGAGACAAAAAGAACTTGCAACTGTCATACAGAGTGCTGGACGAAATAGGATCACGAACTTTAGGGTGGTTTTTTGAATTTTGTCATCCAACTTGTGCTAGTTTGTGGTTTCAGGCTGGGGGTCGAAAAGAAGCTATGTGATTGCCGACAATTCCTCACGTATTCGAGGCCTATTTGCTTTCTTAGTGGACGCTCAAAATTAGTGTCTATAATTCTATGAACCGATTGGTCAACTTATATGCTTTCGCTAGGACTATATTGTCGAAAAACTTGAAATTTATTCAATGCCAGATCGATTTTTGAAACTTTTGTGTTGTAGATTACATTTCGAAATGTGATCATTCATGCAAAATAAAAGTGCAGCTAGAGTGATCTTTCCTATCTCCCAGGTGATGTCGACAAATAACACATCCATAAAATAAAGCTGCAGATTATCTCATCCACAGCATCATAATACCACGCTTGCTGCTTGGATGCATATTTTTGCTTCGGTCGTTTAGCATAGTGTAATAAAAACACTTTTTAACTCAATTTAATGCTTACTGAACCAGAAAACTACCTAGTATCCATGTTTCAGAAATTGGAGGAACGAAAAGTAGCAAAAACTGACTAATCCATTTTTGCTTTGTTCTATCCGTGAGACTAGAAGTACAGAAATGCTGTACAATGCGAAGAATGCATGCAACAAATGATAGCATGGCACATGTAATTGTCGCTTGAAAAAAACAGAAGTAATCTTTCAGTAAGCACAATTATTTTGATTTGCATCTAACCCTACATATGATATGCATGTCATTTTCTGTGAGGGTGAACTCACGTGTTTAAATGAAAAATGTTTTCAAGATTTGGAGCACCAGTGCGTGCTTGTGACATATAGGCCTATATCACAAACATAGAGCAGGGATATGTGTAGGTAGATGGGATTTTAAGTCACATGGAAGTAGTAGGTGAGCGTTGTTCCATCAAAATGAAAGAAAATCTAGATGGTCCAATTTTTATGATCCTTACTGTAGTTGGCAGAGTGGTAACTCAAAATGTGTTTAGAACTTTTATACCATAGGATTTAACTTTTTACGGAGACTTTGCTCTTCAGATCTCAAAATATTAGATCAATATTTGAAAAATCAATTTTTGCAAATGTTTCTGTTTTCATGGAACATGTGCAGTATCTATTTTAGAATTTGTGTTAAGTAATATTAGTATTAGTATTTTAGGATTTTAGTATTCGAGTAGCATGAACCTTGGTAAATATCAAATAGTATGAAGCTTTTATGGTGAAATCCTGAAATATTTGACGTAAAAGGAAATTTCATTTGCAGTATCATGATTTAAATCTTCATGCAAAAAATTCTTCTGTCTCTTGACTAAATATTTAGAATCCGTGAGCTTAGGAAATTTAATTAATACCTTAATCTTCCAACAGACTATATGGATTTGTTTTGTTTATACTTGTGAGACAATTATTGTACAAAAGAATGCGCTCTATAGTCAATATAAAGAATTGCGTAGAATTGAGTTCTACATTGTTGGAATCAAAATGCATGCACGTGCACGTGCTCTATGTTGTTTAAATTCAGCTATATATATATATATATATATATATATATATATATATCATGAGAATTAATCTAATTTTCTTGGATATGATTTTATGATTCAATTAATATTCAGTAAATCAGGTTTTATTTTTCATATGAATGACTTATGTCTTGAAGTCAACTATGACCGTCTTTGATGGAGAAATAGTCATGACTTGCATAACTCTCACGTAACAAGGACAAGAAAATGCTCTTATTGACAGGTGTGAGTATCAAAACTTCCATCGAAGTTTGTCAAAAGATATTGCCTCTCCAAACTATTAGTGAATCTATCATGATGGTCAATTCTTAAGTAATTTTTCCAAAAAAGCAAAAAATACGCATCTCAAATGTGGCACTAGATGTCAGAAAGAGTTCATTAAATGAAATTGAAACTGCTGTGACATTGGAAATAGACAGCTATTCCAGAGAATTGATTCAAAATTGTTTTCAGTAAAAAAATTAAGGAAGACCTCATTTTAGTCATGAAATTGCATCATCCAAAATTTAATTGCAAATTTGAGCCAAGGAAAATTACCACAACCACTAGGTTTTGGGCTACAGCCACTTGTCGAAATTGAATCGAGTGACTTTAACTTGCTACATCATTATTCATATACATAAAATAAGCCACTTGTCGAAATTGAATCGAGTGACTTGAACTTGCTACATCATTATTCATATACATAAAATAAGCCACTTATTGTCACCTTAATTTGCAAGACGAAAATCAGAGTAAATTTGAGTCAGTCAGTGCCAATTGATGAGGATGTAATGCTGCAATAGTGGTGGCGGAATACAGTGCTTTGGGAATTAAAAGTGTGGTAGCTCTTCAAGATTCAGAATCAAATATGCATTCACTTTATGATCATGCCAAGCGGTTATATCTGAGAACTTATTGAGCATTTAATGCATGATTGAATAATATTTCATGTCCTGAATGATCCCGGAGTGACTTTGTTAGGTTTTGCTGAAATGAAACGGTATCAGCAATTCTACTTTGTCAATTCATTTTGCATAAATTAATTCTGTTGCTAACAAACAAAAAATAGGCCTTTGACAAAAATGTGAATTGTTCTCTGGAAGCATTCTTGAGAATTTCAGTTAACAGTACAGAAATATCAGAAGGATGGCATTTCAAACCGCAGATGTTTAAAACCCAGCTCTCAGGGCAGTGGCTCAAATCACAGCGATTACTTTTGAGCATTAACGATACGAAGCAGACGTTTCATGCAACGTTCCTTGAACTGTCAAATAAGACCACAGCGTAAGTATATTACGCAACTCAGTATTAATTAAATCCCCACTGTGTCTGCAGTTCCGATTTTATTAAGTGAACTCGAGTTAGGGCCCAGTACCACACGTGAGATATGCAAAGTTTTACAGTCTTGGAGAAATGAACGCAGAATTTGACTGATCATGATATCAATGCAGAAGAAAGAATTGTATTCTATAAATCCTTCTGGTCATGACAACCTTGGAGAGACAATATTTGCTAAATTAGCAATTCGATTGGTGACTATTATTTATGCTCAGAGCATTTTCTTAAGCGTGATCAAATCACAAAGTACCTGCAGCTGATAGTGCAAAATATTATAATCAAAGACAATGATCACAATCAACTTTAAAAGACGTAAATGGGTACGCAATTCAGATTCAGATAAGAAATGTAAACATAAATAAATAAATGTAAAATGTAAAATAATGAAATGTAAAATAAATATACTTGAATTCTAACTGCATAGAATATATAGAGTATATCATTCTAACCGAAGATAGATCCTAACCATTATTTTTATTATTATATTTATTATATTAATATTATATATGAAATAATTATTCAAATATTTATAACTCAATTTTTAGCAGTGATTTCTATCGACCGAATAATGCAGTTTACTAGTCAACAATTGGTCAACAATAATTTCAGTCTTAACTTTACAGATTCATTTAGCCTGTTGGAAAAATAACTAGATTTGGTAAGCTAATACATGTAGACTTGACTTTTGTGCCAAGAAGCAGAATAAGTTCTCAACTTTTGCATAAAGACTTGCATTATAATGCGGTTAATTTATTTCCTTGATAATCAGCTTGATTTCCGTCTTATCATTATATTTCTTAGCAAATTTTCATTCTTTTTTGATATTCTAAAAGATTCATACTATTTATATATTAAAGTCTGAAGTACCAAATCGCTAGTATCACAGGAATATTTTGCAAAAATTGATCAAGTCTTTTCTTTGGATCGCAGGAACGCATTCTCCACAAAAATCTTAATCCTTTGATTTAGAAATGCTCACTGTATGCTGACATTTCTTTGACACTTTACCTGTATTCTTACTCTATGGTCTAGGCAGCAGAATCGTCTGAATCAAAAAAGCAACGAATCAAAGAAACAACTTTCCGGACCGAAAAGATGGTCATAATCAGATTCCGTCAACAAACTACGTAACAAGATAGCCTAGCTTCTCTGAAAATTACAGTCTAATGTCGACTCTATATGCCTTGTACACAAAGCCATCCTAGACCACTTCAAGACAGTTTAAGAAGTACCATATTAAGATTCTCTTCGAATGATTACTTTGGCTGCTTGATAGGAATCGGCTAGGTTAGTGAGGAGAATTACCTACGCACATGAAATCTACGGAGCGAAAAAGATACGCAGTCAGCATATTAAGTGACGGGTAGTCATTAAACACTACTTTAAGCACACTATTGACATGTCGACTGAGTTAGTACACCTGCAATAATTAATGAATGATGCTTTTTGCAAATAGAATAACGAAATATTGAGCTGCATCCTCAGTTGAAAAATGGGAACATGCCTTCATAGCTGACATCTGAATCGCAGGATTATGAATAGATGGATATGATAAAGTGCCTTATCGAGCTAAAAGTTCAAGAGCCTGGGATAAGATTTCACCTGGCAGATGGGGGATGAACAGTTGCAAGAGAGGGAAATCACCAGCATCCCCCGGTCAAATCGAAAATGATGCATGTATACTCGTCTAAATTGCATTCGGTCTTTGCGGTGTCTGTCAGCTGCTTCAATGCTTGGAGCTAGCGGTTGAATTTAAATGTGGATTGCAGATTCTAATGCTTCACTTCAATTAAACTTAAATACACAAACTGAGTCATCATGAGCAGCACCATGTCAGCTTTCAAAAATTATATATTTGATATTTGCTAAATCCCTTGAAATACATGTTATATACATATATGAAAATATTGATCAAATTAATTTCAATTAGTAACGATGATAATGATGATGATGGAGTACGAGTACATACCTTTGAGTAAAATGAGATGAATTATTGAATAAATTTTTAATGAGCAGGCAAATGAATTTTGAGCAATGTTATTCAACACAAATGATGCTCGTACAATTTTATTTAAATGGATTGCTGAAAATAAAATTGTGACTTTTTATTGAAGCCCTAATTAATCATTCTAAGTGGGTAAATTTCAGCGCTATGTCAAAACATTTTCAACGTTTTCAATTATTAGATGCAGTATGTGATGCATGATAGACTATTTATAATTTCGTGGTCAACCAATTAAAAGTTAAGTTTTATTCATTTACTTAAAAGTTATGTCACTTTTACAATTCCCGAGCTGCATGCACTCATGAGCAGTGCTTTAGGATATGCGATAGTCCTACAAATGGTTTCTTTGAAAATTATGTATTTACTTCATAATTAACTGCCTTGAGAAAGGGTCAAGACCCGAACCGTTGGTAACTTTAGGCTTTATCTTTTATTGTGGCATAAATACTTTGGAAGAGAATACTTTCGTTTTGAAAATTTCTTGGATATGGTCCTATCATCCACTGCCATTACTTATATGCATTTAATGAAATTATGAAGTAAATTGGAGATGTATCTCCATTCCTTACATATTCGTTACTTTGAGACAATTGACATATTTAGCATATCTCTGTGTCTATGTTGCTGCTGTGTGTCTGGATGAATAAATGCCATACCGCATACATGAATGGCATTCTGCACATTTCAAATGTAGGCGTAATGATGAACAAATGTTTATGGATGCTTTAGACGCCAGCGCAGCGCACATCTAATTTTAATGTAATGAAAGTGGCAATACCAATAAGCGACTTGAAAATTGACTAATCAGTGTAATTTCCTCAGCATTTTTTCAACGTCAAACACAGCTGAGATGCAAAATAAAGAGAAATAATTTGCTGAAAATAATAGTTTAATCGTAGATACCCACTTCTAATGGTTGGCAATGATCATGAAGTTGCTCAAAGACGCTTGCCTTTATATTTTTCATTTTCATTTTCTTTTTTTCCAAGAAAGCAGTTTTCCGAAATATTCCCAGCAAATGTTGCTCTACATACCTTAAAGCTTTACAATTCTCTGATTGCATATTATTTTGCATCTTCAAATATTCCACAACGTTATTCTGTCATTTCAGATTTCCTATCGCAAATACATTTTCTGTTGCTGCTTCTTGGATGACAGTTGCCGTTTCTCTTGAAAGATGTATTGTTGTGCACAGTCCTATCCACGGCCGTCGACTTTGTACTCGCAAAACTGCCTACATAGCTAATGTGATTATCATTATTTTATCTACAATCATCAATACTCCACGCTTTTTTCAATTCGTACCAAATTATGATGTTAATCAAACGAAGTATGTTGACATGAACACAAATGAAGATGGAGATGCAATAATCGACAGTGAATACGAATTCTGCATAACAATTATCGGAACGATAATTCCTTTCCTGATAGTAATGATTGATAATATATTCATCGTAATTACAATGTGTATTCACTGGAAAAAATCAACTTCCCTTTCTGCAAATACCGATTCATCAACCTCAACTCGGTTGCGAAATAATATTGAACGTCGATCAATTACTGCGATGGTGATTGCAACAACGTCAATTTTCATTGTCTGCGAAAGTTTGCCTGTTTATTGTTTTATGGTTCTGTCGATATTTGGAAATGTGAATGGCTTCAAGATCCTTTTGAAGCAAAATGTAATTTTTCTCAGCAACACTTTTTCATTGGCTCACAGCTGTTTCTGTTCGGCTCTTTACATGGGCATGTCGAGAAATTTTAGAAAGACGGCGGCGGATCTTATTTGTCGAAGACGGCAACGGCAGAGTTTGCTTAATTATGGTGGTGCAGCGACTGAAAAATCTGCACAAATGCGTACAGGGTTCAAAACTTCAACCATTCACGTGAAGTCTATTTCTCAGACAAGACTCTCTGACATATCGCACTGAAGTATCAGCAGTCAATTTATGTTTATCATGAACAATTTCCAGTATTTCTAGAGATGTGTATTTTTGACAAGTGCTGTTATTCGTAAAGAAAATGGGTCTGATATGTTTTCTATCAATTGATGTAAAAGTTATTTGAATTTTATTAATTATCATTGCTAAAGCTACAAGAAAACTGACAACTACTGTTCAATCTAGATAGCAATTAAACACGCAGACTTTTTAAAGCTCGACAAACTTCCAAGTTCAATCATAATTGGAGTTGAAATTATTTTAAAACTAGGATATTGGATGCCCCTTGATCCTAGAATTCCGCTTGGCCTATGACTACAAAATTTCGTATTTCCAGGGGCAGAATACTCTGTCAATGACTAGTGTTAAAGCTAGTAATTCAACGGGCTTTTTCAAAGGTAGCTGAAATTATTATATATTGAGTTACATCCTCAGTTGAAAAAATGATAACAGACCTGAATAGCTGCCATTTCATCCAATATCAGGAATCATCAACAGATCTCTCTCTTTGTCTCTCTCTTTCTCTCTCTGCGTTCGGGATATATCGTAAATTGTAATTATAGTCAATTATAGTCTTATTGTAATAACAGTTCATCTCTGAACTTCTTTAACAAAGCATTGTGAGTGACAAGGTGAGACCATCTCCTTCCCCTCTCTCTCCTTTCCATGTCACCGTTTTTTGCTGTTAATTTTTGAGTAGGCGGTCGAACGCATATCCAATCACTAGTTCTGGTCTCTCTAAAGAGGAGAAAGTTGTCACTTGTCACTCTCTTCTTCTTCTGGAATCTAATTTAAATTTATGCACATCATAAGCTATCACGGTAAAACAATTAAATGCAACTTTATATTTACAAATAACAGTTTGATGTATAGTTTGATATGCGAACTTTTGGCTAGTACTTTACATTTTGTAGTAGAAGTTTTGTAGCGTATGTGACTGAGAAGCTCCATGATTGTGTGCATAAGACTTGATCATAAGCGCCGCGCATTTGATGTGACTGAGATAGTAAGTCATTTATGTATAGAATTAATTTGCTTCCCAAGATTTTCAATTGATATGCTTGACATGAAGTGGAGATAAATTGCAACCATATAGCATCGTATTCCAAACGACAAGCATTCCCTTGACAAAGATTTGTACAGCAATTTCGATCAGAGGATCATCGAAAGATTACTGTGGTTTTGCAGCCAAGTCCACCGGAAATGTGCTATTACACTGGTTTGCTGCTTCAAATGGAAGTGTTATTTCCAGAGTCAATCAATATTTCAGTAATCAAATTTTGATTATTTCTCTTGTCATATTTTGACATAGTACAATCTATTTCCTAAATGTGATTAAATTATGATTCTGTGAATATTCATCTCTTTTAATAGGATCAGCTTTACAAATTGATTGCCAAACAAATTGAAGCAAGATAATTTCCATTTATGAAACAAGAGTCTTTCCGGGAAGCACGGCAGGAAGTTATAATTTGGTTTGAAGGTGATCAATAGGGTTCGCATTTCATGCGCTCGCATGCTTCTGTCTGAAAGTCATGAAATGTGTCTTACTATTGAATTGAAATGATATTTAATTTTCATTTCTGGCTGTTGCTTATTACGTAACTTGTGAAACTATACGAGAGAACACTATACAGAAAACTCAGAGGTAAGATAACAATATCACTGCAGCATATTGAGTTCATGTCTGAGTTTGCGTCAGATGCCACTTTTGCACTGCTAAACTTGATGGAAAGATGCTGGGATGAACAAAAGGATTTATATAGCGCATTTTTTTACCTGGAGAAAGCAGAAGGCATACGATCGGTTACCAATGCAAGAGATATGGAGCTGCTTACGACTGAATTGAGTAGAAGAGAAGCATGTCTATCGAATCCAATATGCGTATGAAAACGGTAAAACACAAGGGAGATGTGCAGTTGGAGACACAGAAAACTTTGAGGTCACAGTGGAACTGCATCATGGCTCCGTCCACAGCCCGCTCCTCTTTGCAATCGTTAAGTACTGCATGACCAGAGATATTCAGGTAGAGGCAACTTGGAACATGCTTTTCGCGGAGGATGTCGTGTTGCGTGGAAAGACAAGGGAGGAAGTAGTATCAGAGACAGGAGATATGGAGAGAAATGATTTTGGAAAGAAGCATGAAACTAAGCAGATAGAAGACGGAGTACCTCAAGCTGAATGCAGCAGAGGAGGAAGACGATTTTGTGGAAGAAGAGACGGAAGTGAAGTTACGGGGGGAGGTGGTAAGGCAGATGTAGGTGTTCTAGTACATTGAATCGATTGCGCAGGCGAATTCAGGATGACGAGGTGACGAGGAGAATACAAGCGAGCTAGGGAGAATGGAAGAAGAATCCAGGCGTTGCGTGTGACAAGAATGCAACAGCGATGATGAATATGAAGATGTTGAGACCAGCAATGCTGTACGTACATGTATGGAAAGGACACGAAGCTGTATGAAAATGCAAATGCCAGAGATCAATATGTTATGATGGTCGTTGGAACTGACAAGGGAGACTGCAGATGGGAGAGTAGAATGAGTTGAGATGTCTAGGACATGTGGTGAGGAGAAAGGAAAATTATGTCGGAAGGAAAATGAGACAGCTGAGCATTTGGAAACGAGAAAGATGGAAGCCTGCATAACGGAAAATCTGTAGAAAAGTGAAAGAAGAAGATTGATCTGTCTCGTCCAAGTATCTCTACAACCATTTCAGTTTTATTTTTGAACATTTTTTTAATCGAATTTCTCTCGGTCCTTTAATACTCGATGAGAAATTGTTATTTCAGCCGGCAAGTACGCATGAGTTCATCCATGTACAATGAACATGCTGATGATTTCTCGGAACTACGAGCATACCTTCTATTTAAAATGAGTATTACAATTAGAAAAAAAATAAAACTAAATTCAGTCCTAGCAGGACTGCTTTGTGATGACATTACAAAGCCAAAGATTCCATGACACTGAGTGTTCTTATTTACAACCTCTAGAACTCACATGGTTATGAAATATCACATTCATTGTCCTAGCATCTTCGGTTTTGATAATTCATCTCCGACAAGCAGCTCTTCTGTTTTGTTTATCACTCTGCCATTATCATCATGATGATTCTCTCGTAGAGATGGGGACGGTTAACCGGTTAATTCAAATAAACAGATTAAATTTGCATTAACAAGTTAAATCTAAAAGCATTTTATGTCATACAAATGACATTTTATTTCAAAACATCTGATTTGAGGGCTAATAATTTGCGATTCAATTACAGTATGTTAATGTTTTTGTCTTAAAGGAGGAAGAATTATTTTCCGACTAGCTTGCTTAACCGGAAAGGAACATAACAAAATGCAAGTAAATCTCAATCTCATGTACATGAGTGCAATTACTACGTGAGGTCAGTCGTTTTGCAAGTTTGTATACTGGCAAGAAAATACCTACAAATTCCCACTGCATCCGCCAGTTCAGAGAGGAAACTGAAAGAAGGAACAGCACGGATTATCTTGTTCCTACATTTAAACGATTTTTAAAACATTCTGTTAAGCTAACCACTTGTTTATTGTTAAAGTCATTTTTGATGAAGATTTTGATATAGAGATATTGGGCCATATGCACAGCATTGTCGAAACTAGGAACTTCTAAGTCGCGATTTGTGCTAGTTTTTGGACAATTTAGAGACGGAGATAGGATTTTGAATGACTCACAAGTCGCGATTAGAATTTCCATGCACAGTTTAGTCGAGACTAGATGGAAATCCGTTTTTTTATACCTGCTATAAAGCTGCTCCTGCCGTACTAGCATGACTTTAAAGATTCCAAACTGAGTTCTGTACATCGAAAAATAGTTAAAAGATAAGTAAGTAAGTACACTTTTATTCAAATATTGAAAATCGTAAAATTACAGAAAGATAATAATAGATAATTACAGAAAGACAGAAAATAATAGCAAAAATACTGTCATTGAATCAACAACACATGTTGGAAGCAGTAGCGTAGCCAGGATTTCGTTTCGGGGGGGGGGCGGCGAGGTTTTTCAGTTTTTAGGCTTTATACGCATATAAATGGTTTTAGGCGCAATAAGGCATATTTTTCAAAAAATGTACCGTTGAAACATCGGAGGACACACAAACATTCACAAACTAATTGTAGGCCTACTGCACACATATGTGAAGTAGACCTGATAAACTTATCCCTAGATGCTGTTTTGGATAAAACATGCATGATTCCCATGCATGATTTTCATGCATGTTTTGTCCATGAGATATGTGTTGTATCCATGAGACATGCATGCTATATTCATGAGGCATGCTTGTTTTGTCAAAGAAATATCGATGATTTAATCATGTGACATCTACAATTTTACCATCGAATAGATTAAGATTCAGAGTAATTTTTATATACATTTCCCACTCTTTACAATGCTAGATATTATTAATATAGTTATATCTACATCAAAGACCATTTTGCTTAATAAGGAATGAAATTTCTTGATAGGATTTATCCGTGATACATGCATCATGCATGTTTTATTCAAAAACGGGCATCTAGGGATACGACAAATAGACCTAGACTGACCAGCCAACAGCATGGAATGCTGTATGGTTTTGGAAATCAGAATGACAAGATATTTCGAAACATACAGTGTATGTCACCTACAGTTCTTTGAAATGATGTAGGTTCTATGCGCGTACATGCATGCTCGTTGCATAAAAAACTCGCTTTATGACTGATTTTAAAATTCATGTATATTTGTAGAAATTAACTGAGTAGAAAAGCTCCCGATTAAAAGGTGTGGATCAAAACGATGAAATTAGGGGAAATCACTTCAATACAATTTTTCTACATTTCAAGGAAAACTTATCGATGACAGATGAAATATCGATGGGAATGTTTCGATGAATGTACATCCGTGCAAGGCCTGTTAATCTTTCATCTGTCATCGTGCTGCGCAAGTAAGACTTGAGATATCTGAGAGAGGAGAATGTCCTCTCTGCAGACGCGGTAGTCACAGGCAAGGTGCAGAAAATATGCAAATAGTCATTCAAACAGGGGAAAAAATCGGGGTTACAGTGAGACAAAGCATCTGCTGGAAAGGAAGGAGCGTCTTTATCATTCAGCCATTTCAATCGCCACCGCTCGTACTCAGCTTTCACGTCACTGTTACTAAATGGGCAGCATGGCTGATACAGCTCAATTACATCAGAAAGATCATCGAAGCTACCAGAACCTAAGAATTTCGGTATCAATATAGACATTTTCATTGCAATCAATGTGTGATGCGAAAAACGATTGTTCAAGGAGCAAGTCGACTATTGGAGCAAGTCGGGCTCTGTTTTCCGAGATCTGCTGCCTTTTGCTGGAGTCAAGAAGATTGTCTATCTTGAGGCTAGGATTCTTTACTCTTTTGAGGAAGTCTTCCGCCTTAAGGACCGAATTCTGATGATAGACATTCTTCGCATGTGTATCAAGATATCCATCCCGACCAAAGAGACGGGAGTAGTTGGTCAAGGGCTCAACCGCTAGCTTTCCTAAGTTCTGGCCTTTATTGTGACCAACAGCTTCAGGACCAAAAATCACACAGTAGAGACAGAACAACCCCTCCTTTGTCACCGAATACGTCAAATACGGGCATCTCTTGAAATGATCTTCTTTCAAGTATCGTTTTTCTTCAACTCCTTTGCTCAACCGATTGGAATACGGGAACTTGAAATTTGAGTCGGGTGCGAAGGCATTCTCCAATAAGTTTAGCTTGTCCCCGTCGGATAACTGCATCTTTCTGTCAATGTAACTGCCTACATCTGTCCAAGCGGAATTTCCTTCAGAACTAGCATCAACCTCCTAGCCATTGGAAATAGGTTGGTCATCTTCAACTGGCGATGAATCCAATCGACATCTTTTCTTTTCACGTTCGGGTGTGAAGAAATCCAGCAGGGAGCGATTTCGCTTCATTCTGAAAATAAAATAGAGATTATAAGTACGCTAAGCATACAATAGGTTTACATGAAATTCTGTAATATTGCCTTTGTGTAGTTGCCCTTTTCAAATTAGCTAAAATGTAACAGATCAAACAAGAATATCTTATATATCTTGTCACAATTTTCATATGTAAGATGCATCTCAGAAAGTACATGTTTACATAAAATTCTACATGTAAATTAAAGAAATATTCGATAGAAATTTGGGCAGCGTTTCCCCTTGGGACGGGCCCTTTTCAAGTTAACCAGAAGGTATACTTAATGCTTTTACATGTAGGTATATCCATCAATTGTTTTAAGCATGCAATTTTTGACAACTAGAGATTAAAGATATGTGCTTAAGATAATGTTCGTTCAGTTCAACTTACCTTTGATAGAATGGCGTTCCGGTGATATTACCAAATAATCCAACGTAGGTCGTATCGCAGGCACCAGGCAGCAGCAGCACAACTTCGAAGAATCGAAATTTTAAAAAGAATATCATAGTTCAACTGATGATTTCGGTCAACGTACGCACGTTAGTATGGCGATCGAAAAACTGAATGAGCAATCGAGATGCATCAAGCAAAATATCATGTGATTTGACTGCTTCAAAATTCTTGGAAATTACATTAGATCAGCATGAAAAGATTTTCATGACATAAGGATGAGCCAAAGGCGATTATTCGCACCCATTCATGGATCTCAAGATGACGCTGAGAAGAAAGTAAACAAACAGGCCTGTATTTGTTGAAGGGATTCATTCACCGGCTTTCAGATACGCGCTTCATGCTGTCATTTTCAATCAAGAAGTTAGGCTAATTTAGCAGCGATTCTTCTGTGCTGCTGCGAATGGCTCCTAACCTCTCTGCTCCTAACACGATGAACATGTACATAATGCAATAACCAGATGTTGTTGTGTCTGATCCCTCTGCCCGGTGGCGATGTAGTGAGTCAGGAACTACAGAATGCCAATTCCTCTATGATGGAGCCGCCCGTCCGCCTCCCCCCTGGCTATGCCCCTGCTTGGAAGATACATGCATGTATGAATTGACTACACAAACTAAGAATTTACGAAATAATTCAGCTGTAGTATTCATTTAAAAGGACAAACATCCAAGGAATGAATGAGTGGAGTCTACGTGATGTCTTCACACTAGGGATACATAAATGATTAGTACGGGGCAAACGAAGAGGAATCAACGGATGCAGTGGATGCTCGTCATGAAATTCACAAATGTTAAAAAAAGTTGGTAGCACGTGTTCTTCTAACATTGGCAAGAATAGGAAAATTACCACAATCACATGATTTACCACAAATAATTCTGTGGGCACGATTTTGAAATCGTTGAAGTTTGGCTTCAATACAACTTGGTACAAAAATAAATAAGGGGGCACAGTAAAGTAGCAGACTAGTAATTAAGGAATGATACACAGTGATAAGTTGTTTCACGGGAATAATAGGTTTTAGCATTCTTATAACATACATGCGTTGAGCGGCAACTTTCAAAATCTTATTGAAATGCGTATTCCAGGTGCATTAAACATATATTTCTGTCTTGCATGACTGTGAACAATTCTCATGAGTGTCAGCTGAAACAATGCATTATAATGCAATATAATATATGCAAATATGGTTATTGCAGATCTCAAAAACAACTTATTTTGTATCATGAGAACAATGAACAATAATGTACAAGTAACAGAAGTTAAATATTCCAGCTTAAATTACAAGTCCAGTGAACACGTAGAATCTTAACAGCATCGACAGACTTTATGCAATCATACGCAGCAGGAAAGGGCTCACCACTATGAAAAATCATCTGCACAGATTTATCCAAATTTAAAGACATTTCATGCTCCAAAATCCAATTATAGATATGAGACAAATTATTAGGATCATTTTCAGTAGACAGACACTCTACAAGGGTTATATCGTCAGCATAGACAATTAAGGATGCATCGGACGAAACACTGAGTGACCCCATAAAGGCCGCAAACAACGAAGGCCCAAGTATAGAACCCTGGGGTATGCCAGAAGGTAAAAATTAACTTGGTCCATAGGAACCATTTAGCTTTAGCCTCTGGGATCTGTCACACAAATAGCTTTTTAACCACAAAAGGAAACCGCGATTAACATGATCAACATGATTGTCCACCAGGTGATTTAATAGACAATTGTGACCCAATTTGTTAAACGCTTTCGTGAAATCAAGGCAAGTCAATCTCACAGCTCTGGTATCGTTCATGTCAAGACATGAAGTGACAACATCGTGAATGTTTATCAAAGCACTGGCTGTTGAACCAAATTTACGAAATGCGTGCTGTGACGGCCCGTATAGACTGGAAATTTCTGAAGTCACAGAATCAAGGACGAGCCTTTCAAAAATTTTACTGATAACCGGAGTTATCGCAATAGGACGAAAATCTTTTGCACCAGGGTTACGACACTTCAGAACTGGTACCACGTCCGCACGCTTCCAACACATCGGATAGGTTCCAGTATCAACGGATGTTTGATAGATATGATGCAGAGGAAAATAAATCCAGTCAGCGCCATCCTTAAGGAGTCGGTTTGGGATGCCATCACTGCCCACAGACTTCTTCAAAGAAATACGGGATAACGCTTGACTCACACCGGCGACACTTGAATTTAACCTCCAAGGCTCATTGAAGATGGAATGCTGACCGATATTCGTACCATAATTAAAGTTCTTGGAAAGTTCATCATGAACAGCATTAACCCTTTGAGCCCGTATACCGTACACTATACGGTATGTTATCCCACATCAGGTTCCGTATACCGTATTGCATACGGTATGCAATTTTTGTTCGTCTTCTCAGCAATTCAAAGCCAATTGATTTATCTGTAGTGACCCTTTGTTGAAAGAATGAAAATTCTGCCACCTAACAAGCGGGCAAAACACGTTGTGCGTCCAGAATCTCGAGAGAAGAGATAGAGCTAACATACTGTTTTTCACAGACAGCCGGTTAAATACCTCGGCAAGTGTGGATGAATGTTCACTCAAGGGCCAATCACGCGTCGAGGATGACGTCATAATTCTGAAGCATACTTGAAGCATTGCTGTCTACCTGACCTCAAGTCCCAGGCTCAATCGTCCGGTGTTGCGTGAGATTCATCGTCTCAGTGCTCTCAGTTCTTCCAATGGCCCCTAGTGGAGTGAGAAGGCAGACCAAACCGTGCAGAGTTTGTTATGCACGTGGCCTCAGAACCCACACGGGAAAACCAGTGGAGACGATCTACATGTGCAAAGACTGTCTGGGAAATCCAGCACTCACCTGGATAGAATTTGCTTTGAAGCATTCCACACAAAGTTAGACTTCTCTCAATAGTTATTTTTAGCAATTTTTGTTCATTACTAGATTTCATTTATTAGAAAATATTTTTAGAAAATACATCTTGTTTTTACCTCAAATGTAATAGAGGGATAAATGACGACTTTTTTCAAATTCTAGTTCGCCAAAACTGCCTTGCCAAAGAAAAGAAACATATGTTACGTCCTCAAAACTTTCATATTTGGGAATAGTAGACCATCTTGGAGGCCATGTTGGATCGTGTGACCTTGAAACTGGGTCACTAGTTCAACAGCAATTACATTTTTCTACAAGCTTAGAGAGTCGGAAATTGAAATCACGAATTAAAATAACCATGTCGACGCCCGTAAAGTTGCAATATTCTCAAAAAACAAACTCGCGCAAAAACCACGAAAACGGCTCAGGAACAGGCGTGGGAATGGCTCAGGGCTCAAAGGGTTAAGAATACCTTCATCACTACCGTATAATTGTTTCAGATGTCGAAAGGTATCGTAAGACGTTTTACCACGTACCTCATCGACCGCCTTCCAAACATTCCTGGCGGATTCCATTTGACGCTGACACCAGATCCTCTTGGGCTTCATAATTTCATATCTTACTTTCGTTTTATAATGTTCATATTTGCCCCACTGTTTATTTCGAAAAGCACGCCATCTTCCGTTGATCATAACCTTGAGTGTAGGAGTGATCCAGGGTTTATCACTGTCAGACAGTGTAACGTAGGTGGACGGAATAAAAGTCATGGCGGTGTGCAGAATATGGTAGAACATATCACACATATCATACCGAGACATTATCTGTAACACATGAAAAATCCGTAATCGAAAGAAGGAAAAGAAAATCCTCAATATTTGATTTCCTGAAGTCCCACACTTTGACAATACGTTTCGTGTTAATAGCAGTTGATTCACCAAATAAAACGAGTGTTGTGATCTGAAGAACCCAATGGAGGACCGATAGACGCATCACCATAGAAACGCTCTCTCAACAATTCACTCAACAAAATTTGATCCAATATAGCGTATAAAAGATAAATTCCCTATTAGATGAAAACATGACAATTTCAAATCTATATGCTTTGTAAGCATCTTTTTTTAAAATAAACTATTGCCAGAAGTCATTTTTAAATACTTTTTCAGGACATGGGATATGTATTGCATTATCCACAATGATTCTAATATGCTTCCTTCCCCATTGTCCCCCATCAGTACCTAAGATGTTATATTTTCATGTTCAAAGGGTGTGTTATCTCTCTTTGTTAAAAACATTTTGTGGCATAAAAATTAGCGAAAATGTACATGTATGTACACGCCCGACGCATTTCGCGCATTAACTGGGTAAGCAACTTCAAAAACAAGACAGTAAGTTTTGTTGAGTCAAGAGATAGTAAGTCTATCAAGACTTTATGAAGCCTTTGCACAAAATACAATACAATACAATACAATACAATCCACAAAGGAACAAAATAATCTAAATGGGGTAGAATGAACTGTGTTCCTTTGTGCGGTCATAGCAGTGGCTTCAATTCGGCACGTCTTGATAGACTTACTGGCAAATTAATGCGTCTCATTTAGGATGTACGCTACATAGGCAACGTTTCCAAAATGGAATTATTTAAAGTACTTTCCTGACTTCCACTAAACTATCGGGATAATGTAGAACCAGTATTCAAGTGCACAAATCCTTAGGCCTACATGACATGACTCCTTCTTAATTGACCGGGATGCTGTCATACAGTCAACCAACTACGGACACTGCGCTCAAACAGTGACATTGAAAAACTTTATATTCCTTTCAACCGATTAGCATTGAGTTCGTCCTCTTTCAGCGTGAACGGGCCTCTGGACATACGTCAAGCAAATAGCCCTCAAAGAATTGAAGAAACTGTGCAATGACTTTTATCTTCAATGTTGTCTTCGATTATTTGTATTGCTCTTACCGTTTCTTCAATGGACATCGTATGTTAATTTTGTTGCTCGACCACATTTAAAACAGGTGCCATACCTAATGTGTATCGAGGGTAAATAAAGCGTTTTTTTTCTTTCTTTCAGCATACCTACTTACTGTATTGTTTTTGCCGTTGGTTGTCAAAGTTGATGCGCGAAACGTGTCGGGCGTTTATATCACAGAATTAGTTCTAATTCAGACGTGTGTGATTTTAGCTAATTTTTTGCTTTTATCAAGGAGAGATATCACACCTTTTTCACCATGAAGAAACACTTCTTGTTATCGGTGCTGTTATTTATCTGGTTTATTTTCCCTCACAGCGAATCCGTACAAAAATAAAAATGGCATTTATTAAATTCAAAATGTTTCGCACAATTTCTCATTTTGGAGGCCAGTCAACTGCCACTAAGTAATCGTCAGTACTACATCTCCATCTGTTGGATGATGCACTGTCTAACTGTCTAAGCTACCGTACTACTTATGCACACTATCCAAATTTACTGTAAACCACTTTACTAGATGCACATGACATGTTTATGCTGACATGTCTTGATCACGTAGGCCTATATGCAGAAAATGGAGAGCACTTAGAGAGAATCAACTAGACCTGAATGAGCAATATTCAGGCAGTTAATATGCATCAGTGTACATTAATTGCAATACAGACTATTGATAAATGATGGCTAAACATAGTTTCAAATTTCTTAGCTCAGATTACTGAAACACATCAAAGGCAACCTAAATTAGCAATATAGTCAAACAGAACTATTGCAAGAAGAGTGGGACAAATACTACATAGCTTTAAAGCTTCGGTTAATCGGTTGATTCATCTTCGGTTTGCAGTTTAGATTATTTTCCCCCATTGTGTGACTCGACCTAGCGTGCATAACTTGCCATCACTTTGCATTTTAACAAACTGAAGATATCGCCAGTGAGAATGATTTATCCTAATGAAAACTTCAGTATTTATCTCGAATCACAAACAATGCGCCATATCAAAACAGACACAATTAAGGAAAATTAGAATTTTTACTTTAATGCCCCGTTTATTGCTTTCTAAATCATATTAATTTTAATTTATTTCACACTTTGGTGACAATTCCAAATGTTCGAGCGACGAGTGACTAACTGGTCAGACATCGGTCGGAAAATTAGACCCGACCCGACCGGTGACCAGTTCCAAATCTGCCTGCAATGTCGATAACATGCTATTCGCTGGTTTATTATGTTGCATGCTTGTATCATGGTATATATGGGCCTATTTGGACAGCTATATCTGCTCATTTTCTTGAAGGCATTCCAAACTCCCCATTCGCATCTACTTGCTTAATCTACTCTCGCACCAAGCATTTTGTGGGATAAAGAAGATCATGGCCCCTATCAACATGCTTAATCAATTAATTACTGGTATCTCAATTTTGTATTTTTTTTAATTTTTTTTCTGGTATTGTAATTAAAGAAACACGTCATGTATTTTTAAATCCTAGGGCTGTATTTCTATACTTTTTACTAAAATGCAAAATTATTTCCTTAAGCAATGGAGATTTAGTGAGACTTTTTTGAGATTCATGAGATTTTGAAGGAAAAGTTCATGCATGTAGATGCATTACAGTGTTGCGAATAATGTTTTCATTTTATGCATTTTTGCGTGTAGTTCCAAAGACCATGCTGAGGTATTTATACTAAAAGTTCAGATCACAACTGTGCATTTAATCGCAATCACAATTTGTCAAGGATACTCATTTAAACAAATAAGTTTCAACGCCAAAACAAAAAATTGAAGACCACAACTGGTTGTCAAAAACAATATTTGTAATCACATTCGATTTATCTTTTTGGTTGCATACTACGAAATCGTTCCCGAAATGCTGCAGAACATTTAGCCATTTGAAATATTTGTTTCTTAATGTCTGATTGTGAATTGCTCCAACCTTTCACGATGCTTTTCAGAGACTAAGTTGTCAGCATGGTTATGATTCTGCTATAATAATATGCGTGCAGAATGTAAATAGAACCAGATGTCGACCATCATCAGATCACTGTCATTTAATACTTTAGAATTTGTAAAGGTTGCTCAAACATCCAGTTAATTAACATTGCGATGCTACATGAAGTGTTAAACTACGTTCGAGAGTAAATAAACGAATCGATTTAAGAGGCACAATTTTGCAACATGCACTAAATGCACATGAAGAGTAAATTCATTCAAACATTCACAATCGAAACATTTGAAGTTGACCACATTACTACAATATTATGACAGACTTATTCAAGTGAGAATCTGAGATACAGGGTCAAAAAATGCTTGCGTTGAATATAGGACTGCTATATCTGACAGCTGAAGAACTGACAGTTGAAACAAATTTGAATCATTTTCATCATGAAATGTGAACTATCTACGTTCGAATCCGAATAAAACTAAATTTGACATGTTTCTTCTTTTGCAACTTATAATGAAGCAATTGACAAACTAATTTATTTCGGGAGGAAACATATAAAATATATATGATATGAACTGAACTATATATAATAGTAACTGAATATAATTATATATTCAGTGACTATATACGTATAACAGTTGAAGTACAAAAAGATGCCAGATTCTGGATTACTGCAAGTACAGACATCTTGCCTGGTAATGGATTATTCATGCATTAAATCGACCAAGACAATCCGATCGTAGATGTTTACTTCGAGCGCGGTTCCCACATCAAGTTTGCATCACTAATTAGTTCGCATACCGAAGGAAGCTTTGTAGGATGAACCTTATCTTATCCATGACCTTTACTATCACACCGTACAGATAATTGTTTTCGAGAGATTCATTGATGTTATATTTTGGTAACAGATCTGAATTGAAAATGCATGATGAATTTATCTAAAATATTCAAATTTGTTTTAAACTATAGCATTGCTCAAGGACATCATGACAGTATACACCACATTTAACTAATTGCTTCTATTTATGAGGATGGATGAAATATATCTGTTTATTTTAATTTACTTTCGATGGCGTAGTAGGTTTATGCCATTGCATTGCGATAGCGGAGCAATTCAATGAGTCAATAAAAATTTAATGAAATACTACGAGTAGATAAGGTCATTGCTTTATGATATCACAAATACATACTACATCGAAAGAGAATCTACTGTGGAGAATGTTTTAGATTTTCTCTGCCTTAGAGTTTTGGCATGAGCTTTAGTACTCATGCATGAATATCGCTCCATGGACCATCATATCAATTGTCAATCACCCAAAGTAACGCTATTTAGTGTCCATAGGAATTATGCTTATTATTTTCTGCTTGATAAGCAACTTTTTCAAACTTTGTGACTTGACACTGACACTTTAGGGTGAATATTAATTTAGACAAATAATTCAGCAAGCCACATGATCGTATATCTTTTGTGCCTTATGCATCGGACGAATCAAGATGCGGGGTTCCATTCCACATTTTACTGCAAACTACATGCACGAGAGAATTTACATACAGTAGCTGGTGTCTATGCAGCAAATTTTTGATGATGCATACAATATATAACGGTTGAACATTCATGGCAAATTCTTCATAACATGTGCTTTGGCCATTTAATTTTTCCTTGTCATCTAAGTTCCTGTTTGGAAGGTGCGATCGTTTTACAGAATATTATTTCTTGCTTGCAGCAGACAGTTTATCATTTCAAAGAAAATCTAATTGTTTATTTCATTGTATGTCCATTGCACATTTAATCTATTAAATTTTATGACATCTTTTCAGTTTTATAATGTTGGTTTCCTAATTGCCTTCCAAGAAACGCAATCATTCATGATAAATGTCTACTTTATAAAATATTAAAAGTGTATGAAGTTTGGGAATTTGAAAGTTTGAAAATCAATTAATAAGATCTTAGTATGACGATCAGCAAGTGTACGACAGCATGAATATTGTCATTAGTAGGAAGCGCCTAGAAAGTCTGCAGTCATGGATTATGCATAGATTTTTTGATAGAGGGTTTAAAAACCTGATTTTCTGATCTCGAGGTTTTCTGGTAGATTCTAAGCATTTCTGAATTAACACTTCAGAAATAAAGGAAAAATGCGATTTCCCTCTGACCTCGATATGCTGTTCTCATAATAGTCACGTATAGACATTGAGCATCTAAAACACTGGTATTTAAAAACAGAGTTTCTGACTTTTGTGAGTCTACTTCATTCGAAATTTTTACTTTAACTTCCAATATGCTTGAAAATTCTTAGCGTGATAAGTACTTGAATTCAGTGTACCAAAGAAAGGGATTGACCAACAGTTGTCAGGATAGTGGCTTGACTCGCATGTCTTGACGGTCCGATCGAGAGCACCAACAGAATTTGTCCCATAAATCATTTAAGACGTATTTCAATACATTTTGCTTCACGTGGCGATGTGATTATCGAATTAGTTCATTGCATGAAGTTTCCTTGCTTAATTGAATGCAAAGGATTTGGGAACTGCTTTTCTTGAATTCCTTTGAAATGGAAATTCATGGTCAAAGCAATATTTATTTATTTTATGATGACAACACGCATGGATTCGTGACATTTAAATAAATAGGATGGCGTCTACCAAATGTCACCGGCAAACTGTCAATGAAAATAGATTGAATTCAAAATTAACACTGACTACAAAAGTTTCCTACACCAACATCGCTATCTTATTCAATGACTGCTTCAGCAAAATGAAAGAGAAGAAAGCGTCACAAAATTGATTGGCAATCATGTGGTTTCAGAAACTGTTTTTGTTATGCTGTGATTCAGTATTTAGTAGATCTTTTAGCTGTTTCCTATGTATATTATTCGACCGCACTGCTCCATTAAAGGCAATGGAATACATGTAATAGAACGGAATTCATGAAATGAATCTATTAGGAAACTTCAAAGTTACATGCATTTTTTACATTCGTCTGTATTGCATTTTTAATGATTTATTTGTTATTATGACAGGTTGAGGTTCAATCCCCCACACCGTTGGTCATTATCATGAAGAAACAACAAAATACACAGAGCAGCTAAGACTATCGGTCAAATCTGCTTCACATGTTTGCGGATTATCTATCTGAGCTCCTGATATGAGAGATCTTGCTTCCCTAAGTCCTTAGTGCTTCGCAGGCTCTTGATCATACATCCGACGGCACACTTTGAATCGCTTGAAATTATACTACAGGGTGATCATAAAGTCGCTGTAGGGTTTAATTGCCAAATATGATAGAGTTCAATAACTCCTAGAGGGTGTATATAAGAATAAAGTATTAACCAATATCATAAATTTAATGAATAAAACATAAAATTGTATTATCGACTTTTTCAATTTGCCAAATTCAAATTAAATTCAATTAAATATTTTGACCGATAAAAATACATGCATTTCATATAATTACCTCCTATCCATGGATCATTTCAATTCTAAATGAAAACTTTCGGTAAAACTCCACTTTTCTCAAGCTTTAATGTATCTAGATCCTAAATTTTTCAAACCAAAAGAAAGAAATTTCAAAATAAAGTCATTGTTCAGCGGTCTTACCACGATTGTCAATGCACTGTTGGGGTCGTTTCCGGAAAGAACTGATGGCATTGCGGCACATGCGGAGGTGATTTCTGAACTTGGTGATCAAATGCTGTCTTTCAGCTGTTGTAAACTTCTCGGTTGTGAGACAAACACTTTATTTTTCAAGAATCCCCAAACAAAAAAGTCCAAAGGGGAAATATCAGGAGACATAGCGGCCCACAACATTCGTCCGAAAAAATAATTTTATTGAAGAAGTCTTCATCTTCGTAGGATTTTTGCAGTAAACTCTCACCCATGCTGACTCGCAATCGTCTTCGTGTAGCCCTTGTGTTACTTGCAATTTGTTAGGAAAGAGCCCTAGATCATGTCTCACCACAGTGTGAACATAACCGTAAGAACAGCTTGTAGCTGAAGCTGCTTGGCGAATTGATGTTGAGGGTTGTTTTACGAATAATCTCGGAGATTTGCTTTGGCTTCTTATCATCGAATGATGGTCGACCACCTCTTTATACATCTTTAAAGCCTCCAGTATCACAAAATCTCTTGAAAAGATTTCTAATGGAATTCTCATGAGGAACATTATTCCATTTCCGATTTCGTAATTCTCTTCTAACACGGTTTACGGATTCAAATTTTGCCATCAAACAACATGCGCTGCTGAACATCCATTTTGGAACTGATTTCAGTCACCTTCTTAAAAAGTCTGTCGAATTAAAGATTCTTTAGGGCGAAATCCTGATTGGTCGCAGTGTCATACGCCTGAATTTCCTCACAAAGAAGACGTAGCTGCGTTACTTGTGTGCAAATATGAGCGTATGAAATTCATGCATTTCGTGCTTGATTACGATGATCATATAATAGCTTTATAATGCCTTTTTCATCCTGACAACTCGAAAACCTCAAATTGAATTCAGTCGGCCTTTTCATATCATAAAAGAAAACTTTAAGTCATGCTCTTTTCATTTTCATAAGTAGTTATCGTTTAAACTCACTCACTTTTCATGTATAGTGAATTGTAATCCCACAGTGACTTTATGATCACACCAAATGTCACCGGCAAACTGTCAATGAAAATAGATTGAATTCAAAATTAACACTGACTACAAAAGTTTCCTACACCAACATCGCTATCTTATTCAATGACTGCTTCAGCAAAATGAAAGAGAAGAAAGCGTCACAAAATTGATTGGCAATCATGTGGTTTCAGAAACTGTTTTTGTTATGCTGTGATTCAGTATTTAGTAGATCTTTTAGCTGTTTCCTATGTATATTATTCGACCGCACTGCTCCATTAAAGGCAATGGAATACATGTAATAGAACGGAATTCATGAAATGAATCTATTAGGAAACTTCAAAGTTACATGCATTTTTTACATTCGTCTGTATTGCATTTTTAATGATTTATTTGTTATTATGACAGGTTGAGGTTCAATCCCCCACACCGTTGGTCATTATCATGAAGAAACAACAAAATACACAGAGCAGCTAAGACTATCGGTCAAATCTGCTTCACATGTTTGCGGATTATCTATCTGAGCTCCTGATATGAGAGATCTTGCTTCCCTAAGTCCTTAGTGCTTCGCAGGCTCTTGATCATACATCCGACGGCACACTTTGAATCGCTTGAAATTATACTATATCTTGAGTTATTTGGGAATGTGATAAAGCTTGCATGGATGTCACTTGTATTTGCTGTTACACCAAGGGCTTGGTGGTCTTTGTGCATCACTTTCGAAAGTTTCTGGCGGAAGCTCTAGTCAGGGTTTTCGGTTGGGATCGGATCATTTCGGTGACCCATGAAACAAGCAGAACCGCAATTATCAAAAGAGAATGATAATTCAGTTCGGAAGAGTGATGGTTATGGTGTACGTTTCAAGAAATGAAAGACGGGTTGTTACGGCTATGACAGAGGTGTATTCTAAATAAAAAATAGCAACACCGGACGTATTTCGCTAGCGAAGACAGTCTCAAGTGACTGTTTGAGCTTCTTCTGAAACTGCAGGCAAAACCAATGGTTGTTGTGTTTTTAGATTTAGAATAAATATTCGTCAGAACCTTAGGAACGGACCCAATTTCTCTAAAAACTTTCACAACTAAACGTACAATGTTTTAAAGACAATTGCACAATAAGCTTATGGCTTATGGAGGAACGCGATGCAACTTGCAAACGATGGCCTATTTTGTGTGCTCCGGCCTTATAAAGTGGATCCAGAACCCAAAATCTCAACACATTGATGACCTAATAAAAATTTGTGACAGCATGTAGAATACTATTTGCATGCATGATGAGGTGACAAAAATGGGAATGATTAGTATATTTTTTTTGAAAGCGATGGAAGGTGAAATGGGGAACGATTAGTGAATACTCGCAGATGATGCTAATGTAACAATGGGATCTTCTGTCATTAATAAAATTTTAATCGTTGTCAACATGCAGGCATGTCATTGGCAAATTGATTTAATATTCACTTTTTATTTCCTATGTCCTTAGTAATAGAATTTATTAAAAAAGATAATATTTGATAATAATTGTAAAATATTGTTCCTTCTTTTACACAATTCTCGCAGTAATTAAAACTCAGCATGTGTCCCTACAGATTTCTTTGGAATATTTGCATTTGTTGATTAACACAGGAACACTACTACATTAGAGGAGAAATGCCGCTAGTGCATATCTGGTGCATGCAGAGAAAATGATTTATTAATGTGTGACCCATCTAAAATTCTTTATTAAAGAATTATAGACACGATGTATTTGCTGCACTACCTGACCCGAAATCATGCTTCATCAAACTCAATCCGATAATGTCCGAACCGAAAAAATGCTTGCGCCTAAAACTGCATTAGCTTTTGTAATAATCGAGCCAGCATCCTGCACATCCTTCATTCTGAACAGGAGAATATTGAGCTACTGTTAGCTATGCGAACGTGTCATTCTTGTAAATGATTTATTACAAATTTATCTGAATACCAAAACTAGTGCTTGGATGCCTATGGCCATAGTAACATTCACTTATTTTTTTGTCACATTCCAAGTTGCATCCTTCTAAAGCTCACCATTTTGCTAAGGAGGCGAGTTTATCTACTATGGAATATATCAACGGAGTATCTGTTCAAATTCTATCATGGTCGATTTACACATGAAATCATAAGCAATGCTAAATAAAGGACCAATTTGCACAAAAGTGCTGCTATCGGATATTTAGATAGTAGATAGTGTCTGCTGTCTCTAGTAAAAGGAATGCGTGTATCAGTTGAAGATCACGTCAGTTGCTCTTACCATTATAGTGTTGATGAAAACGTACACAAGTAAATGAAAGCAAATGCATTCAACAGCTTAATTCTGCAATTCACTTTTGACTCGTGAGATACATGTATTTTGTAGAAGAAGTATTGACGTTAATTTAAGCGTCTCGTCCAAATTATTGACTGTATCCACGGTCTATAGAAATCACTGTGATTTTCAGTTATAAATATTATGATTATTATGGTTATATAATTATGGTTGGAATCATAATACTCTATGCAGTTAGAATTCAAATATTCATAATAAATTATGGATTGATGCAATTTTTATAGATGATTCACCGATTTACATCCTTCAAGATAATTATGACTGCTGTCTTTGATCGTGACATTGGGATCATTCATTGCCTGTAGTTTAAGTGATGATCAAGCTCAGGAGAATACTCCTATTAATAAGGCTGAGCTTTGAAGTGAGGCACTTCAATCGAAGCTAACTTAATGAATATTGTCTTTCCATGGATGTCATGTCACGGACGAATTGTAGAATAATATTATTTCTTCTGTGTAGATATCATGATCAGTCGATTACGTGTCAGTTTCTTCAAAACTGTGACAACTTGCATATCTCACATTTGGTACTGGTCACAACTGTTTATTTAATAAAATTGAAACTGCATACAAATTGGGGAATTAATTAATACTGAGTTGCTACTCTATGACTTCAGATGCGATCATAAAGACGGAGGATGACTTGCAAATATCCAAAGAATTCCAATGATTGCTAAAAGACACAAAAATGACTACTCTAATACGCCATTATTGTTAAAAGATCTAATAAATAGATTTTTCATAACACTTGAATTTCTAATGCAGAATTCGATGCATGATATAATAGATGAACGCTACGTGATTCATAGGCTCTTATTGAAAATAGAGTAAAAACTACAAAAAACATTTACAAAAAATGGAGAAATCCAGTTCTTCGAAATAGTATCTTTCAAATTATGTAATAAATCTGATTTTCCAATGAGCCAAATCCAACGACTTTTCTTAAAAAGTTTAGAAATGAGCTAAATCCGAAAACCACAAAGGTCGAGATCGGGAAGCTCAGTTTTAAGACGGCCACAGGCAAGCGATATGGATGGGGTGATGCAAATATATGCAAAATCTGCTTTTGATCTATGTAATCACTCTTTAATGTTTACTTATCATTCCATATTCATACGAGCCATTGTTGCCTTCACTTTCACAGATTGTTCATAACTGCATGACATTGATAATCATTTGACAAAAAATGAACACAAGAATATTAGATAAATTTATTAGTGGCCTATATTGTTTGGATACTCTGAACTTGATTGAAGCGATATTATGTAATCCAAGCTGCTGTAAGCAAGGTCAGCTCATAAATGTTCATACATCGGTAAAGCGGTTTCAATTTGTGCTTGCATAATGTGCGTGTTGTAGCTGTTATCAAGTTATCAAAATATTCACTACATTTATCGCGCATATTTCAACTAATTAATACTATGTACTGTTACTGCAATGAATTCGAATTCTGACACTCATTCTACAGCGCATTTCCGCATGTTTATATGATGTCCATAGATATATTACAAATAGCATATTCGATAGCTGTTGAGCAGATCAATGACATGACGTCATTTTGGACAAAATGGAATTTGTAATGCAACCTTTGATATTATTTCTTCCGATTGTGGAAGATTTCCGAAGACTTCCAGTTCTGGAGGCATGACACTTTCACATATACAGTAGCCTAGTTATCAAATGATCGCATCTGATAAATGTTAATATACATGTTAGTATCACTAATTACTAGTCACCTAAAATGAGCTATAGGCCTAGATGTGATGCTTGCACAATCTAAATACTTCAGTTTTTGATGTATTGCTGCAGCCACGGCAATGCTCATTAAATTCAAAGAAAATATTGACGCATAGAGTAGGAACCGAATCGGACTTTTCGGCCTTGTGCAGCTTTCATTTTTCAATCTAGGCACGCGGCGTGCATTATTTGAGGTCACTATATATTTCAAAACAGTTGTGGTTGAATAATCAATTATCATATTTCAAGATTCACTCATAATGTTCTTCCTTTTTAGAGTTTAGAATAAAGTCACATGAGTATTCATAAGCTCATAAGCGACGACCAACTAAATTCAGCTTCAGGTATGCATTCATATGCGTTAATATACGTATCTATAATTCAAATTAGCCAACGCGTGGTTGCTTTCAAACTGTAATTATTACTCGCGTCCGCAAAGAACAATCTATAGTAATCAATAACTTATCTTACCAAAAAAATACTTTGAAAATTATGCGTATATCGCAGGAAACGCTTTTTCACGACTAGTTCTGTGCATACAGAACACGCTGATCTTTAAAAGAGTTGCACCTCTATTCTCCTATATCAAATCAATGTCTTTGTGAAATACCCAGCTTTTCCAAAGAGTAAGTGCACATTAAATTATAGCAGATTTATTTGCATAATGCATTATGCATTGCCGGATCAATAACGATTTTTTATAGCCTGATTCTCAAAGAATTAATGGAAACTGGGATGCTTCAAAAATCGCGCAAGAAGGTAAATGGCTGTCAATTATCTGTCTTTCAACAGATTTTGACTTTCTATACATGGATATATCAAAACGTGTGACTGGCTCGATTCATGACCATCTACAGTCAGGCAGACCACGGGTTCGAATACAGGAAAACGTCGATTAAGTTCGAGTCAGCATATAAGAAGAACCCCAATCTTCTACAAGAAGGCCGTCACAAGAGGTTGAGATGGCTCATTCACCTATTTACAAAATTCTTAAGACTGACTTGTGTTTGTTTCCTTTAAAAGCGCAAGTGCTATAGGAATTGAAGCGTGATGATTGCTAACGCCGTTTGCAACATGCGATTTGTGTACAGGAACGTACAAAAGCATACGTACCCAACCAAATTTCTGACGTCGTCTGACATTGCAGGATGAAGCCCATTTCCACCTAAATGGCTTCGTTGGCAAACACAATTGCCGTTTCTGGGGTGAAGGGAACCAACGAAAGCTGATTCAGCGTCAATTGCATCCAATTGCGTACACGGTCTGGTGCAGAGTAATATCCCAAAATGTAGTCGGACCTTCCTTTTTGAGCTAGAACAGTGGTTTTCAAACTTATTTTTTTGCGCACCTTTGAAATCATTAACTACTGCCTCGCGCCCCACTATAAACCTGTCAACGCCACACGACGGACGGATACCGATGTTCAGTTATCGGTATTGATCATAATTTACCACATTCTCATAACCATTCCTACATTTTCGACAATGTATCATAGCTATTACGACAAAGCATCAAGTATGTAACAAAAGTGTACATGGTGAAGTGAAAAGAAAGCAGCATTCGGAATGGAACTTAAGTGCATTTATTAAAAAGTTCGTACAGTGAACTTACTCTCTAATGATAAAAATGAGCCTGTTTGGACAGCTTTTCAAAATCAGGCTTCTTCGAAGAAAGTTGCAACCAAAGATCTGAAGAAACACTGGCGCGGTCGAGGAATTTGTTTTTCAGATATGCGAGACGAGAAAATCCCATTTCGCACAAATTTAATGTGTAGATACAAAACGAACAAAGATTCGAAAGCACACGCAGTGACAGAAAGGAATTCTTCTTCAATGCGAAAAGTGCCTCGAGCGTTCTGCTGCATATTTCTCCAACACCGGGTCACAGAATAAATGAAGCAGTCTCAGCAGAAGCCATTGCGTCGCGCCACGCCCCACACTTTGGGCAACCCTGAGTTAGAGAATGGTGAGGCAGCAATGATTTCGGGAGAGCGGTATCAAGGCATGATTGACAGCATAGAGTAAGTACATTAGCAGCATGGCAACTCCGCATTCATTAAATCCCCAATGTGTATTCACTTTCGAATTTATTAAATGAACTCGTGGGGGATATAGTTGGTATTGTCACCAAATGTGAGATATGCAAATTTTTGCACTTCTGAAGAAATTACAACGGAATTGAATGATCATGATTGTAATGCAGAAGGAATTATGGTATCTTACAGATTCTCATGACTGCCTTGGAGATTTAATGTTTGCTAAATTAGCAATTCGATATGTTCCTATTACTTTCATGCTGAACCTCAAAAGTATTTTCTTAAGCGTGATCATATCACAGGCAACCTGCCACTGGCACAGCAAAATCACATAATCAAAGATAATGATCTCAATTAACTTTGAAAGATGTATATGGCCGGGTCCACATCACTATTCAGATTCAAGAAACAAAGCATGAATTTAGTAATTGAATCATAAAATCATGCCGGTGAAAATTGAATTAAAAAGCTGAAATTTCAGCCAAGAAAGCACGAATAATACCGCGACATTGTCATGAAGACTTTCATCATAATACAATTCATGAAATTCCTTTGATAATCAGCCTGATTTCCGCTTAGTTAGGATGCTTATTATCAAATATTTATTCTTCTTTATATCCAACTTGTTTCATACTACTTATATAGGAGAGTCATCTCGGTAGTATATAAATTGGCAAATTTTGACGTCTTTCAAAAGTGCTCAAATAATTTTTTGGACGACGGGAACGTTTTCTTCGCATAAAACTGAATCTTTTGCTATGCAAATGTTCACTGTATACAGATACTTTTTTGAGTCGACACTCTACCTACGTGTATCGACCTGATGTGTGGTTCCAAGAGGATGAAGCAACCGCTCACTCTGCCATAGAGAGAATCTCCTCCACCAACTGCCTAGTGTGCGCATCATCTCAAAGCGAACAAACTTTAGATGGCCACCACGGTCACCTGATTTGATAACAGCAGTCTTTTCATGTGGGGCTACCTTTGAAGAGAGTCTACAAGTACAGGCCGACCAACAATGCAGGTCAAGTACTGTAGAGAAGTACCCGCAATAAAATCACAGCCATCAAACCTGAGCTTCTCCAAAAAAGTAATGGACAATGTCATTGAAAAGGGACAACTTTGTGAGTTCCAGCGAATCATCTAAAACATGTCATTTTTAAATGCTGACGAAATAAATCTGCTGATCGTAGTCTACGCTTCGATATATACATGTATAATGCAAGTGGAGTGTCAAAATCTGTTGAAAGATAAATGATTGACAAACGTTCACTTTCTTGCACGACTTTTGAAGCACCATACAGTTTTAATTATCCTCAATTTCTATTCATTTCAAACCACATGGAAACAAATTACATCGCATTCAATATTGAAATAGTTGGAAAATGAGAATGGTGACAAGGTGTTTGCGATTGCATGTCACATTCATTGCACTTACTATCTTTCTCGTATTTCTAAAATTTAACAAATTGTCTGTTTGGTGCTAGAGATGCTTCAACATTGTCTTACATGTACAGTAAGAAATATGAGTAAGTTTAATCATCATATTGCAAATAGTCTTCTAATGTCGCAGTCCTCTGAAAAATCTTAACTAAAAGAGTCTACACGCATGTTCTAGCGAAAAGATCGCTAGCTGACTCAAAGCGAACTCTGAGAAATGTATATAAATGGAAAATGAGCAACCATTATTATTTCTCGATGAAATCATCGGGTAAGTCAGATCAAAAAGTAATTTTCGATATATACAGATTATTGCTCATAAGTATTTCTGTTTTGATAGAAAAATGTTGTTAGTCGCAGTGGCTATATTAGCAGAAGATGGCAAAAGTGCAATTAGAGAGAAAGATATCTGCACAAAAACCTCTGATTCAAATGAGTTGAATTTACACTCAATTTTGACTAATAATGATCTTATTAATGGCAAAACTAAGATGTTTTACGTGCTACTAAACAAACCTCAAAGAATAACCATTAAATATGTATAATAGGCAACCTTAAAAATATATGGCATAGACAACACCAACAAAGGCAGTGAGGCACAATTGCACGAAGCAATCAAAAACATTGGTCAAACAATACAATCAAAAAATCGGCTAGCCAACTCACGAAGTAATTTATATACAGACCTATTCTTCTCTTGCTTCTATTTGCATTTAATAATGTTACTTGATTTCCATGACTCATCACTGAGAGCTAGTCAATAGAAACACAATTAATTCACTTTAAGCAGCAGGATACTTAAAACTGAAGCAGAACTTTCAAAATATTTTTTGAAAAGTTCAGACGCTTATGTGATCCAATAGTGGTTCACAGTAATTCAAAAGCTTAAATGAGCAACGATTTCTATCCATCATAGTTGAATTTCATTTAGAAATATGTCGAAGTAAGTCATAAAGTCTGCAACTCCTTCTTTCAACTATTAAACTAGCACTATTTTAAAAGTAAAGGAGATGGTATGTGGCATGCTTCCCACCACCGGTGTGAGGAACTCGTCATAGCTCGGTATCGATAGGTGAAATTTCATCACTTGGTATTGATAAATATTTATCATCATATCCGCTTATCAAAATGTCGATTGAAAATATACTGTCTTTTTTCTCTTCTAAGTTTTTGCCCGGACTGGTGGATAACATATGCTTATGCAGAAATGTTAATGGTCAATTAGTTATTGGCTCATTGACATCAGCTGCGATCAGATTGTGAACCACAATCGACCAATACAGACCTCTCATTTGAACTTTGATCGCATCCATTCACCTACAAATTTAGTAGCTCGCTGTTCAATGCCGCCTACTTACATGTACAATCATGAATAACACCACGACAGAAGAACCCACGGACTACTATGACTATGACTACCTCGAAGAAAGTGACAATAGAGATCCTGCGCACAAATTCATTGCGCATTACATTAAACCAGTCATATTCCTGATCGGATTGCTTGGTAATATCTTATCAATATGTGTTTTGAGAAATAAGTGTTTTCGAAATTCAACGTCGGTTTATCTATTAATGCTGGCAATCGTAAGTTTGGTTTACGTGATATTTTACAGCCCAATGGTATGGAAAGAATTTGTACAAACTGATAGTAAGCGGTACGAAGATATCATGCTCTTTATTCAGGGCCGCATTATGTAAGTATCAGATAGCATGACTAAAATGAGAATGACATTTTCATGCTTGTTATTGGGATTAAAAACAGTTTTGACTTGATCAACTGATGATAGCAATTCCTTTCTTTAGGTAAAACTAAACAAAGTGGGTAAGAAACACAGAAGTCATCGAATTAAAATTACTTAAATCACAATCAATAATAAAATGGCAGATACAGCTGCCCACGTAGCACATGTCGCAGTGGTCACAGGTGTATTTGTACACAATATTGGCTTTTAAATCGGGCATAACCTTATCCTTGTTTGAGAAAAAGTAGTTACTTGTTTTAAATGGTGGAGACCGATTCTTGATTCAGCATTCGAGTTCAATTTCAGGACACGGTAAAGAAGAGAGCTCATTGCTGCAAAGTGATATCACTTGGGAGCATACGCAGATTTATGAATATAAATACTAGTATAAAACACCAGCAATATAACGTTTGTAGAATACAGGCACAGAACCGTTCAATATTTTTTTTACGAGTTTCTATTATATCCATGGCGAAAGAAGCAATTGTTGGTGCAAGACATGATCCCATAGACATCCCATAGGTCTGTACAAATAGTTTATCATTGAATGAGAAGAGGAAATTCGCGCAGGCTAACCTCAAAAGTTCACGAAGGACCTGTTTGCTGACTGGGATTTATTCTTCATTGATAGAATGAATGTGATCAATCGTATCCTCTATCGGAATGCTAGTGAAAAGATTTTTCACATCGCAACTAATAAGTTGTGTGTTCTCTGAGGTCTCTTTGTTCAGAGAATCCACAAACTCGAAAAGAATCTTTGACCGTAAACTCTTCTTAATTTAAATTTTATATATTAAACATACATGTACTGTACACTTGAACATACATGTACACTTTGAATAACACAAAAATATAACAAGTATAAAATAAAACAGTTGTTCAAAGCAGAACAAAATATCTGGACTCTCTTGATAAATAAGTTCAAGTTAAAAATCACAGGGCCTTCGGCGTCTAACGCCTTCTGTCGGTTGACGTACGGTGCCCAGTGCCTGTCTTTAGACTTGATTTAATTTGTATGTCTCTATGTTGTTGCATGATTGTAGTTGCATTTTATGTTAGCTCCTAAATCTTTGGACATGTGCATATGTGTATTGGAAGAGACGCTATTTATTCTTTCAGAATATTTGTGGTGGATTCCATGTCTTATGCCGCATTTTGGATTACAGCAGTGGTCGCAGTAGAACGATGCATTGTTGTTGGTTTGCCTTTGAAAAGCAAGCTTTTCTGTAGAAGAAAATATGCGTGGATTCTATCCGCAGTTCTACTCGTTATTTCATTTCTTGTGAATATCCCAAAGGCTATGATATACGTATTTGATAGAAAGACCAACAGTTTTAAAGATGTTCCAGGTTACAACCGCATACATGCTGTTTTAGGTGATATAATAATATCATCACTTCTCCCATTTGTTATCATCGCAGTGAGCAACACTATCCTCATCACTCTTATGGTGAAAAGATGGCGGAACACAAAGGGCTTCAGTGCTGACGGCAAGATGCGTAAATCTGTATCAGTGGCCAACGCAGCTCAAAAGCGTGCCATAACAATGGTTGTGATTGCAACCTTATTCCTATATCTGTTGTCGCAAAGTTATCCAACTGGAATGTACATCTATGTTTTTATACGAGGAATGAGTTATTATCATGAAATCATGGATGGTTCTCATGGGTTTTACAGCAATACGTTCGTCTTCACATATTTCTGCTTTTCTTCAGTTACATACTTAGTCATTTCACGATTATACCGGAAGACTGCTAAATCAGTGTTCGTTTCAGTTTATCAACGATCACGGACTTTCAGTTCTTCAATAGCTGGATCAATTTATCGCCGGAGAACTGGGAACTATAATCCAAATACATGTACTTCTCATGTAGAATCTGAAGAGAGCAAGACTCGACAATCCACAACTACCCACGAAGTTGAAGCCAATTCGAAAGTCTAAACACCACATGTATTTGTATATTTTCACAATAACTGACAACTTGTGCAAAAGGCTTAAAATAAGCGCTTTGATGTGGACTGTTGGTATTAATCAAGCATGATTTGATTCTGCTGTCAAATTGGATAACACTTTGCCATCAAAATCGCCAACCAAGTAAATCTGGTTACTATGGATTGCCCAGCTAATGATAATCTCGGGACTTCAGTCTGAGTTCGAAATGTTGTGTGGTATCCGATTTAATTGTAATCCCTTGAACAAAGTAATATTGTACTTGAGCTATTTACTCTTTATCTCATCGCTGCTAATACTCTGCAACTGATATAGAATGACAATCAGACGATTTTATGGAAGCTTCTGATAGAAAGCGATAACTGTTTCAGCATGTTAAAAGAATATCCGACTTCATAATTGAATATCTTTCATATTTCTATACATATACACTAATAATCCCTCTTATAATGTCCAACTTGAAAATCTCTTTATATCTAATTTCACAGTCTGAGACTGCATTGTAAAGTATAGTACGAAAACTGACTGGTTTCGACCAAGAAAGCGATGTACAAAACGTGCGAAAGGACTGTTGCTCGTGATCTTTTTGTTTTGTACATCGGTATCGTAAACAGCTTTGGCATTGTACAGTTTGCAGTGTACATGGTCACTTGAACCAATCGCATGAAAGGTTTTAATGTTGAGAATACATGTATGCTATATGTTTGCGAATCTAGTCCGAATCTTCATCGTTGAATAATGCTTGTGTCTAATTTACACATTTTTCAACGAATTTTGTGCTTTTGTACTATTATCATGCTTGCTGGACGAAATCAAAATGCTGTGAGCTGTGTTTGTTTTATTGACGGCTTTACCGGTATGCTTGAAATGTACAATAGCTTACTATTTTTCTATTTTCATTTTCATGACTAATGGCGTTTGTCCATCTCTTCCCATCCTCAGAAATTTGTACATTCAGTATTCTGTCAAATATATTTAGTAATTCAATACATATGTTCTAAAGGGCAGTTTTTAGCATTTAAGAGACATAATTATTCAGTAATTGTATTCAAAATTTTACGCTTTGGAATGATGTTACAAACTTCGAGTTCGCAAATAGTTCCAATTAAACATAATTCAGAAATTGATCATTGGACTTACTTTCTTTATCAGCAACAAGGTACAACGACACAAAGAATTCAACGAGAATTTAGCGTCTCTTTCACTGTCTTTGCATGAATTTAGACACTTTCAGTTGAAATGATTTACCTTGTATAGTTTTGTACACAGTGACTTCAAGCAATAGGCGCCCGTGGTCGTCACCAACTGGATTATTGTCTGGATTGCTCCAACTGAATCAGCGTGTGTGTCTATTATCACACGCGCTTCCCCTTCTCCCATGCAAAATTATTTGTCATGAAATTAATGTTATCCTGTAACTGCTCATCAGAAAAATATCTATGTTCGCAAGACATCATAAAATTGATGCAACACAAAAGCACCCTCACAGAGCAAATTCGTTTTGACTGATTGATTATGCATAAAAATTGAAAGATAATTAATGAGCGATGCAAAATGTGCACACGTTTTCATCCTAGATGTCGCAATAAAGTTTTGAAAGCTCATCCAGAATTATGCTAGTTAAAAGAACAAAGAGATATACTAGTATTCGATAATATTGCAGTATTGCACAAAATCCATTGCCATTTTCAAAGTAGCAGTACCACTGTGTGTGAGGGCCCTATAAATTTTCGCAGTATGGTTTGCATGTCAAATAATTTTATCATTCGACTTTAAACAGTTTGATCGATTTATCAATCGCAGTAGTGTAGGATTGGCCAGTCCAACAAGAATGATCAGCAAGAAAGGACCAATATCATTTATCTCTAAATTCTAGTTATATTTATAAGTTGTCAGTGAATAATTTGATGCATTCAACATATCAAAAACGATTGGTGCACAATCCGCTAGGCTGCATCCCTCGCGCTGCACAAACTCTTGGAAAATGGTCACAACAAATAAAATGATATAAACAAATAAATATTAAATAAATGATCAAATCATCAGTTAAAAACATATACTGATAAATAGCGCCTGTTCAAAACCAAACTAATACTTTCAAGCTGATTCGAAACAAATTTGAATGACATTTGCTGGCTGAATTTCGTTTTCTACTCGTTGATTCTTTTTACTAAGCATATAATTGAAAATAAGATTGCAATAGATTCATTAACACTATTAAGCAAAGTGTGCATTGCAAGTGCTCAAAATTCAAAGTTCATGTATTTAAGACTGTGATAATGAATGGACCAATTTCCATGCACAGTGCATGCTTTGGCCTAAGGGGGTTTTAATGAATCTACTGACTGACAGCATTAAGTTCAATTGAAACTCGGGTCTCAAGATAATTTTTGAGACTTAATATTGAATAAAAGTTTCTTATTTCATTGGACCTCAGCCGACTTAATGATCTGTCATCAACGTAAAACTGTGCATGATGTGGATAAAGGCGACACTGACTAGTGAACGCATATGTCGCAAATTGTGCTGCGCTTAGCGATAAAGACGATATAATTTTCCGCTATAATTTATATATATACATATATATTTATATATTTGCTGTAATTTTTCACTTTAAAAGTTCTACTGTTATTATATTTATTGAGTAGTAGCGCCCTACTAAGCAATTTTTGTCTATCTTCATAAAATGTCACTAGAACTTTACAAAAACCGAAGTCAAAGCGATATAACGATTTCATGCATAGTCTTGGTGAGCAGCAGTTAATAAAATCGGAAATACAAAACTGGCTGCATCACAAACACCGTTTCAGCACACGAGTGCTTGAAATAAGTAAGAAAATGATGCTTAATGCCGATCAAAATTGTAGTGTTTACCATGGTTTCAGAGTCGACTGCAGTCAAAGCCGTGGTAACAGGTCGGACCCGCTGAATACATCACGACTTCGGCTCCAGCTTGAAGTTTACATGTATTTGAATTCAGTCACTGTGCAGAAAAAGCAATAGTTGAAAGTATGTCTGAAACGAATGCATGCATGTCATCGTTGTAGACGTCCCAAAATCTTCTGGCCTACATCTCCTCTCACCGCATAACCAAATGTGACTCATTGACGCAAATTTGATATAGCGAACTTCTCTAAAGACAGCGGCTCAACCAAGAAAACAGCTGTCCGGCAAGATCTTGGCGAACAGCATACACATGCATTCTCGACTCAAAATTTAATTCAATTGCTATTTAATGTTATTACTAGTTCGTGATCATGATCCCCCCAATGATGCATGGATATGCCTCATTCGGTCCTTCATGCTTCTGTCGATCATCTAGTAACTCAATTTTAACAGAATTGATAATTTTTATCTCCTGGTTTTGAAGAAATATTGTAATTTCCAAAAAACGTCTGAAGATGCACTTCCGAAATAAAAGGAATTTTGGTT